>JAQQZR010037783.1:0-19514 GCA_030068235.1 Notoglanidium macrostoma
GCATGTCTTTGGACTGTGGGAGGAAACCGGAGCACCCGGAGGAAACCCACGCATACACGGGGAGAACATGCAAACTCTGCACAGAAAGGCATCCTGGGTGACCCGGGGATCGAACCCAGCACCTTCTTGCTGTGAAGCGACAGTGCTAACCACTGCACCACCATGCCACCCTATATATATACAGTCCAAGTGATGGACTGTTCATCAAAACTAAGTCACGGTTAACATATTCCCCTTACAATAGTTATTTTTGTTTTTATTTGAACACTAGTAAGTACACTAGTACAGTCTAACTTATAAGATATAGATATACAGTCGAATCCGGTTAATTGGACCACCGGGTAATCGGACCAGCCGCTTATTCGGACCGAATCTTAAAGAACCGAAACAAATCCTATGTACATAAGCCTAATATTATTCGCTTATTTGGACCAAAATTCCGTTTAAACGGACCAAAGAACGTGACAGCGAATAAGAAAAAGAAGCCACATGTCGCCTGCGTACAGCGGATTTTAAAGCGGGTTAGCAACATAAGGGAGGATCCCTGGGCTCCCCAGGAGAATTTACCCTATGCTTTTATCAAAGGTCAGTAAGTCCAAAAGTGACAAGAACAGAACCAGTGGGAGGTGAACACGCCCACCACTTTCTTTCCTAAAACGGACAGCTCGGTAGACGCCAGCGAGGTTATTGGACCCACTGTGTCTCCGCTTTTCGGGGAAATGAAATCAAGCGTAAACCAGAGTGTTCGGATTGACGTGGAAGGACATCCCCCCTGTCAATCATGATTAAAGTTTACACGAGACGAGAAAGCCATTTGCATGTTGAGTACAGTACTGTACATGTATCGTGTAGATCGTTTAGAAGAATTTGTTTGTAAATTTATTTTTCAATGAACAAAATTTGACTTTGTACGTTCGCCATGTGTGTGCCGCACAATAAAGGTCATAATGACATTTTAATACACTGCATTTTACGTAAAGCACGTCCCGTCTTAATTGTAACATAGCCTATGGCATGTACGTGTAATCGGACCAGCCGGTTATTAGGACCAAAATCATCGCCTCCCGATGTGGTCCGATTAACCGGATTCGACTGTATATAATAAAGGCTCATTTTATCTTGTTTTTTTATTAAAAAGTATAATCTAGTGTTCTAATAGATAAAACATACATTTATTCCTTTCAAGTCCTAAATATTCATATATGGCACCTTTAGTGCCTTGAAGTTTTATGAAAATAACTAAAGCAGTGAATTTGCTATATGGTGTTGTGAAATGTTAACCAATTTTACACACTTGCACATTTTACTACGTGTAATGGATTTTGGCATATTACATTATATATTATATCAGAATATGCATCATATGTGATTAAATTACCATATAATAATCATACATTGCTACAGGTAAAAATATAGTTTTTAACAATTTTGAAACATTTTTTTCTCATTTACACTACACTGATGCACAATGTATTGAACATTTATGTGTATCTGTTAAAGGCATATCAACTTTTATTACTGTGGTAACATTTGCCATAAGTAACTTCAGAGACTCAGAGAGCACTGTTTTTTGTTTGTTTATTTTTATGAATTGCTGTGCGATATGATTTCATCCTACTGTATTTGCAATAGGCTGTAATTACACTTAACATGTCAACTATGTCATGATCATCCATCCATCCATACAACCATCATCTATGCCACTTATCCGTTAAGGTTTTGTAGGAAAGCTAGGACAGATTTCTTCAGGAGACTGGGGACACACCTTGGATAGGTCATCAATCTATCCCATGGCGAACATAGAGAGAAGAACAACCATTCACACTCTCATTCACACCTATGGGCAATATGGAGTAGCCAGTTGACCTGATCTGAGCACCTGGAGGAAACCAACACAGGAAGAGGAGACAACAGAAAGGCCCCTGTCAGCTGCCTATGTCATGATCAAATATCACTTAACATTTAGAATATTAAAATATGTTTATGAAATTACTCACAAATTGCTAACCAAAGAAAGGTCTTACATTTGGGCAGTATGTCTGCTTTCTCTGTAGAAAAAGTAAATTGTAAGCTGTAAGATATATTATTCAAATTACTGTAAATTTTAAAAAGCACACAGACACCATAAAAAAGTATCTATTTATTGTTCTCACCCATAAAAACGTAAGAATAATCTGATTATAAAAAAACATCTGTGATATATTCTGTAACCTGGACAAAAATGCATTGCATCGGCATATATATTAAAATATTACAGGATTGAAGCTTGAAAGAATACATTCTTTCTAGTGTGTTTGCATTCAGACTAATGTGAATCAGAATTTTACAGCGCCAGCTAATATATAAAACATACCTGGAAATTTGAGCCTTTTTTCTGACTGAAATCCACAACATTACTGAACACAGATACAGACATTTCCCTTAGCAACACATACCGAGGTTTCCTTAGGTGCCCTTATGTCTCCACTATGCAGCACAGATACAAAGATGAGGAGTTGCCCTGCTTTACATTATAAGGTCATGGAACAAGGCCTTGCCCTTTCTGTGAGGCACTAACATAAATTTGAAGACCAATGAGGGCAACAGGGAATCAATTGGATATCCTTTTCAGCTAGATCAATTGGGGAAGAAATACCAAATGCCAGTCTGATGCTATTCCCCAGTCTGATATTAGGTAACACAATATACATTTTAAAGTATAAAAGTATAGTAATAAGAGCAAATGTGAAAGACATATTAATGCCAGTATGGTCGAGCAAGAGCTTCCATGGAAAGAAAAATTATTCATTTCTCATGACATATGAGAGCAGCATTTATTAATCAACTACAAAGGGACCACTGCATAACAAGCTACTGGCACTGCAAATCAAACCAATTACAGGAAACGTCATAAATGACAGTGGAATAATTAAAGTTTTTCTTTTTCTTTTTACATTTACATTAAAGGCATTTGGCAGACACCCTTATCCCAAGTGACTTACATAAGTGCTTTGAAGTCTCTATTATTAAAGTAAATATATTCTAAATATATTAGTAAATATGTTCTGATACTGGTTCACTAGAACCTGGGCTAAGAATACCTTCACACTAAAAACTCTGTTGGCAAGTAATACAGAAAGATGTTTTTTTGGTTCTTTCTTTTTAAAGTGAAGAATAAATGAAGTGCTAATCCCAGTACTTCTGAAAGAGGTAAGTCTTTAGTCATAGTTTGAAGACACCTAGTGACTCAGCTGTTCGGACATCTAGGGAAAGTTCATTCCATCATCTAGATGCCAGAACAGAGAAGAGATTAGATGCATGTTTTCCGTGTACCTTGAGAGATGGTGGAACCAGTCGAGCAGTGCTGGAGGATCGGAGGGAGAATGGGTGTGATGAGTGCTTTGAGGTAGGAGGGTGCTGGTCCATTTTTGGCTTTGTAGGCAAGCATCAGTGTTTTGAATCTGATGTGGGCAGCTACAGGAAGCAAGTGGAGGGAGCATAGTAATGGGGTGGTGTGGGAGAACTTGGGAAGGTTGAAAACGAGTCGTGCAGCTGCATTCTGGATCAGTTGCAGTGGTCGAATGTCGCTCAGAGGCATACCTGCTAGGAGCGTGTTACAGTAATATAGTCTCGAGATGACAAGGGACTGAACAGGTACCTGAGTGGTCTGTGTGGAAAGAAATGGATGGATCCTTCTGATGTTGAAGAGAAATCGACATGAACGAGAAAGATTAGCAATATGAGAGGAAAAAGACACGTGATTTTCCATAGTTACCAGAAGGTTACGTGCAGTGACTGAAGGAGAGATCAAAGAGGTGTCCAGGGACATCATAAGATCCTGATGTGGGGATTAATCAGCTGGGATGAATAGCAGTTCAGTTTTGCTGGGGTTGAGTTTCAGCTGATGAGCTGCCATCCATGATGAGATATCTGCCAGACATGCATAGATCCGGGCAGAAACATTAGAGTCTGAGCGAGGAAAGCGGATTAGTTGAGTGTCATCTTAACAGCAGTGGTATGAGAACCCATATGAGGATACTACCTCATCAAGAGATCTAATACAGAGGGAAAACAGAAGAGGACCAAGTCCCAAGCCATGAGGGACATCAGTGGAAAGCCTGCATGGAGTAGATGTGGATCCCTTCCACGTCACCTGATATGACCAGCCTTAGGTAGGAAGCGAGCCATTTCCATGCTGAGCCTCGAATTCCAAGACTCCTAACGATGGACAAGAGAGTCTTGTGGTTGACTGTGTTAAACGGTGCTGAAAGGTTGAGGAGGATGAGGACTGGTGACAGCTTGGCTAGAAACATATAGTGGCATATAGCTTCTCAGTGACAGCCAAAAAGGCAGTCTCTATGGAATGTGTTGCTTTGAAACCAAACTGTTTAGGACCCTGAAGGTTGTTCTGAGAGACAGAGAGACAGTTGATTTTTATACAGTGCAATTTTAGAAAGGATTTTAGAAAGAAAGGAGAGAAGTGATACTGGTTGGTAGTTGTTGATGTCTGAGGGATACAGACTGGGTTTCTTCAGGGTGGGAGATCATTATTCTCTCTCCAGCACGTGGTGGCGGGTTATAAACAGGAAGTGGCGGTACACAAGGGTGATGTGTGTGTGCAGAGTCTCCATAACACGGAAGTGGACTAACCGGCTGGCACACTGAAGGACTTTCACTGGTCGCTCTCCATGTGTTGCCACCCTTTTACCTCGATGCGAACTGAAGAGATCCCCCCTGTACTTCCTACACCGAGCAAAGGAATGACTCCACACTTTACACAATACCGTTGAGTTAATCCCCGCGTTCATTTTCTGCTTATTGTGAGCTTCTTTTTATTTAATAAAACATGCACCTTACTTTGCACCTCATTCTTGGTCTCTGACATGGTTCATGGTCTCAAATTGGAGTGCTTGCTCGCTACAGTGGTGGAGAATGCAGGCAGAAGATGAGACCCACATGCTGCCGACGGTGCACATGGACCCCGTAGTGCGCCGGCTCCTTGAATCTAGCTTGAAGCAGAGTCGCGTTAATCAAGAGCTGGTTCAGGGGCTCAGAGTGATGGCTTGCTGCGGGCGCTCCCTGGATCCACCATTGATCTCCCCTCCCCTGCCCAGGACGTGCTCCGTTTTCTGATGAACATGTTGAAAAATGACGACGTAGAGGCAGTCCCAGGCACTTTCAAGAGAAATGCCCAGCATGAGGGATGGCCCTGCACCGAGTGGCCGCGGCTCCTCGCTCCGCAACTCACGGGTGAGGCCCAGCCTACGCCCATACCATGCACTTTCAGTGTAGGAAGCTGCCAATTATGATATCCTGAAGGATGAGATTCTGGAGTGCAGTGGCCTCTCCGTGAGCCATTACACCACAGCTTTCCACAGCTGGACATATCACTGCAACTGGGAGCCAAATCAACGAACTGGTCTGGGTGACAAGGCGCTGGCTCCTGTCTGAGACCCTAACTTCGGAAGAAATCATCCAGTGGGTCGCCATCAACTGGTTGCTGCGGGGTCTCCTGGGAGAGAGCACTGTCCACACTGGAGATGGGAAGAACCTGGCCACGGATTCCTACTGCAGAGCTCCCACCTCCTTCTCTTCGAGTCTACAGGCCCTCTCCTCACCCGACAACATCGATGACAGCCAGCGAGCAGCAAGATGTTCCCATGCCTACTGAGCTAGAGAGAGCTGCGGGCCCCAAGACCTGGCACACCATTTGTGTGGTACACAGCAACCCAGTACCAGCCGCGTCTGCTACCTCCCTGCGCCTTGAGTGACATCCCGTTGCCTCCCTGCTCAACACTGGCAGCAGCATTACCCTGGTGCAGCCATCTGTGCTGCCGGTCACCCCCAATCCCCATGGAAGGGTTCCGGTAATGTGTGTCCATGCAGATGTGCATGAGGTGCCAGCTGTGGAGGTTCGCCTGGGACTCCGGAGAGTTGAATGGCCTGTCACTGCCGGACTAAATTTTGGTCTCCCGGTTCCTCTTCTTGTAGGTCATGACTGGCCTGGCCTCCAGGAGGCCCTACAGGAAGAGGAATCAGAGAGGAAGAGTTCCTGAGCGAGGAGGACATGACCATCTCTTGGTGGTGCCACAATCCACTGAGGCCATTTGGGAGCACAGAACACCTGGGATGGTTACAGAAGTGCAGAGGTTCTGCCAGGCCTGTGCTGAGTGCCAGAAGACAACCCCTTATAAACCGGCACCTGCACCTCTCATCCCACTCCCCATCATCGAGGTACCATTTGAGTGAGTGGACATGGATCTGGTAGGACCGCTGCCTAGGTCCGCCTGTGGTGACAAATAAATCTTGGTGCTCGTGAATTATGCTACACGCTACCCCAAGGAGATTCCTCTGCATAAGGCCACATCACAGAAAATCGCATGAGAACTCGTCCTCCTCTTCAGCTGTGTCAGGATTCCCAAAGACATCCTGACCAACCAAGGCACTCCATTCATCTCTCGCTTAATGAAGGACCTATGCCGGCTGTTGCAGATACACCACCTGCGGATGTCCGTGTACCATCCTTAGACCGATGGCTTGGTGGAGCGCTTCAATCAAACCCTGAAGTGCATGCTCCGCCAAGTCAATGCTGAAGGACATAACTGGGACCTGCTCCTCCCCTACGTGCTGTTTGAAGACCTCACCTGAATCTAGAAACACCTCAGGCCTCAACAGGGTTCACCCCGTTTGAGCGCCTGTTCGGACAGCGGCCCAGGGAAATCCTGGATGTTGCCAAGGAGACGTGGGAGACACAGCCGTCTCCCTACCTCTCCCCGATCAAATATGTCAGGGAAATGCAGGAACAGAGCCGGAAGGTCGGGCCTATCGTCAGGGAGCATATGGCAACAGCCCAGAGGGAGCAGCAAAGTGTGTACAACTGGGGGGTACAACCATGTGAGTTTCAGCCGGGCAACCAAGTGCTTGAAACTTGAACAAGACATGAAGTACCAGATTATGTCTGTGGATACACAGCAATCAACTTCAATAGTGTATACAGTCCATGGAGTGAAAGATAAAACCACGATAGTGACCACAATAACCTGTGCTACTGAGCGCACCAAGAGTCCTTTTATAGTTAATGAGTCTTATTCAGCTGGGACTCGATCCAGCTGGAGATGCTCAGGCTGCCTGTATGATCCTGTGAAGCATTCTGGGAAATGCAGTCCTCGATGAAGTTCACCACTGTGAATCGGGAAGCATACAGTTCAGCACGAACTTTGGCGCTAAATGAGCTTCACCAAACGTGAGAATTTTGAAATACTTAAAACACAGGTGGTATATTTTATATCCATCATTCTGCACTACTTCTATATCCCTATTTAAATGTAAGCAAATTTGTGAAGTTGCCCATGTTAACTGCTTCATACAAAAGGTCAGATTTTCCTCATGCTTAATCTCTTCTATTGAAATATGTGTTCAGATGAGGAGCCCATGCCAGCATGAGTGCACACTGTCAAGCAAAATGGGGAAATACCAAGTAGAACAAAACTCTATAATTCATGTAAATATTTCAAAGATTCTACTCAAGTTGTTGATAATTATATAATTTGTAATCAAAATCTTGTATTAAATTTGAAAATACTGAATAATATGAGCATTTTCACTATCGGTCTCAGACTCTTAAACCCATTTAAGGTGTTTCTTAAATACAGTATGTTGGTAGTAATTTGGTAATACGGAGCCCACGAAATGACATGGGAGAAAGAAAATGTGGGAGAAACATTGTATAATTTCATTTTTGTCGATGTACTTCTGGGTGAGTTTGGCACTCAAAAAAGCGACAAAAAAAACCTCATTACTCATTTATTATGATCTTTTACAATAAAACCTTAACATAAGATTGACAACTTCCTCTGCAACATTACAAATGTGACAGTAACAATGTTTTCATTCAAATACGATAGTAATGCTTTTGTTTTTGACAGCACTCCTTTGTGTAAGTACAGTCACTTTCAGTCACGCGAAGGGATGCACTTACTATTTTTGAGACTTAAAATATTTTACTTTTTTGTCTTCTTTTTAGTGATGGCCAAATCAAGCTCCGAAGTACGTATCTAGTATGCCAATGAAGCCGTGCTTCGAGGCGCGTTTCGTTAAATAGAAAACCACATGACCGATGATAAATAAAGCCTCTGTTTGTTTGGTAGCCTACATGTCAGTGTCATCCCATAAATGAGGGGTTTTTTTTAATGAGGGGGCATTTTAGTGCACAACACCGGTACCGTGAAGCTGTCCAGAGTACTGCACTTGGTTGCAAATGAATTCAGCCGGGGCTGCTAGGTCAATATAGGCATTGTGGCGAGTGTGTCCACTTGCATTAAGTATTCTCTTTAGATGTCTTTCACTTATTTGAAAACCGTGTCTACTGCAAAACACTGATTTAATGTCTTTATATTTGAGCCCAATTTCAAAATAAAACTCGAACCTTTCCCACGGGTGTGCACGCTCCAAAATACGTTGCCGAACTGATACGGAAGTACATAAATTTCTCGAATGCCTAGAAACTCCCATCTTTTTTTTCCCCATGTCACTTTGGGGGCTCCGTAGGTTAGACCCTATAGCTAGCAGTTAAATGTAAAAGAAGAGGGCAATTATCTAAGTTAATAGAATATTTTGTGGTTTGTAGCTCAGTAGCAAAATATTAAGTTAGCAAGCTGACATTTACCAAATGTTAAAATAACTAATTAAATAAATAATTTACTTAAATATTAATAATAAATAAATAAATTAATAATAAATAATTTATTCAATGATCTGGTTTAAAAAAAACAGCAATAATCTGAAAGGTCCTGTAAACTTTTCTGTACATATTTATAAATGTTCTAACTAGCAACAGGACCTTGGTGAATAAAGACACCATTTTTCAAACTAGCAATATCAACTTAATCATAATTTTTCACAAATTTCTGTTTAAACACAGAAACATTAAAATTTTACTTTATTAAAGCTGCAGTAGTTAACCCGCATAAAAATAACTTTTTGTCATATTTGCTAAAACTGTCACTATGTCCTGAACTGTAGTACATGAGACAGATAATGTGTGAAAAAAATGTGGCTCCTGTGGCTCCACCCAGTGCTCCTACACGCCATTTGCAAGAATCAACTGTGCCAAAATCAAAACAACCAATCAGAGCCAGGAGGTGTGTTTGACAGAGTGCACATGCTGCAGTCAACCCCCCTCACACACACATTCAGTTAAGCTCAATATCTTTTGAAAGGATTCAAAACCAATGCAGAGTTAGCCACATTTCTGCTTGACAGTTAATAACCCCTGCTTGATTTATGTTTGATTTGATTTTTTTTTTTTAATTAACCACAAAGCTAAGATCATGTTACTGTGATGTTGCAAATGGGCTAATCTTAGCTGGTTTCCGATGCTATGGCTACTGGTTAGCATTGTTTTATGTGCTTTATGTTTTATGTGTAAGTTGCTAAAAAAAATTCTTTGTGAAGTGCCAAGACAGTCATATTGGTTTGGTGTTTGGTGTTTGCCCTATTTGTGCCTGTGCTCTCACAGCTAAATGCTAAAGTGGTTTACTGCTTATATAGCACTATTCATGAAAGATTTTGTTATAAATAAAACAAATATCTAAGCACTGAGATAAGTGGGTACTACTTCTTTTGTTTAATACAGTGGATATAAAAAGTGTACACGTTAAAATGCCAGTTTTTTGTGATGTAAAAAAATGAGACCACAATAAATGACTTCAGAATTTTCCCACCTTTAATGTGACCTATGACCTGTACAATTCAATTGAAAATCAAAGAAATCTGTTATGGGAAAAACAAAAACATACAATAAGCTGGTTGCATAAGTGTACACACCCTTAAACTAATACTTTTTTGAAGCACCTTTTGATTTAATTACAGCATTCACTCTTCATGGGTAGGAGTCTATCAGCATGGCACATCTTGACTAGGCAATATTTGCCCACTCTTCCTTACAAAAGCACTCCAAATCTGTCAGCTTGTTAGGGTATCTCCTGTGAACAGCCCTCTTCAGGTCACCCCACAGATTTCTATTATATTTAGGTCTGGGCTCTGGCTGAGCCATTCCAAAACTTTAATTTTCTTCTGGTGAAACCATTCTTTTGTTTATTTGGATGTATGCTTGTTGTCGTTGACGTGTTGAAAGGTTAAATTCCTCTTCATCTTCAGCTTTCTAGCAGACATGTGAAGATTTTGGGCTAAAAGTGACTGGTATTTGGAACTGTTCATAATTCCCTCTACCTTGACTAAAGCCCCAGTTCCAGCTGAAAAACATCAAGCCCAAAGCATGATACTGCCACCATTTCTCCACTTTTTGATGACTGTTTTCATTGTGTTCCTTGGTATATCCAGTGCTGTGGAAATTATTTTGTACCCTTCTCCTGACTGATACCTTTAAGCAATGAGATCCCTTAGATGCTGTGTAAGCTCTCTACGAACCAAGGCTTTGCTGTAGCAGGCAACTGAGTAAATGTCAGGAAAATTCTACTAGGACAGCTTAACTTTTCGGGGTTAATCAGAGTCTTTTTAATTGATGGCAGGTGTGTACCCAAGAAGAGTGAATGCTGTATTTGAATCAAAAGGTTCTTCAACATTAGTTTAATGGTGTGCACACTTATGCAACCAGCTTATTTTAAGTTTTTTTTTTCCCTAACAGATTTGTCTGTTTTTCAATTGAATTGTACAGGTTATAGGTCACATTAAAGGTGGGTAATGTTTTGAAATGATTTATTGTGGTCTAATTCTTTTACATCACAAATACCTGGAATTTTAACATGGGTGTGTACACTTTTTATATCCACTGCACATATTGCTGTACATTTCATGTTTAAAAGACTTATTTCTGCTTGCTTAGTAAACAATAATGACATTTCACAACAGTAAAATAGCCTCAGCAGCTGTAAGCCAGTTTCGCAATGTGAAATGCCAAAATAATCCAGTGAAAACCACTACAGATTTTTAGAACTTACTTATGTTGAGTGCAGCTACTTCAAAATTTTATATAAACAGCAGGCTTACAGACTGCATTTGAAGTCTGTAAGCCTGCTGTTATATGTGTGCTTCATGCTTTTTACCTGGTCTTTTCAGTTGCCATGGTTGCTAGTCTTCAAATGCACAGCAGCCTCCTCTGTGTGGAGGGGTTTTGGAGGTAGGAATGCAGCAAAGCAAAGAGAGAGGGGGAGGAACCTGGAAGTTGTACCCGCTAAAATTTTCAAGCTAAATCCCCTCTCTTCAAAATCCTACTGACTGCAGCTTTAAAGGTCCATTAAGTTTTATTCAACTACTTACTACTACAGTCCTTTCCAAGGACATTTTGGAATGTACAGTAGTCTTTGTGTGTCTGTAGTATTACTTACATCTTCCAATTTCTTACATTCACACTCAAAATTTGGGTTTTCAAACTTGTTAGCCAACACCAATAAACACAGATTCATCTTATTTTTTCCCTTGTCTTCCTTTCTTCTTCTTTTGTCATCCATTCAATACTTCCAACTGGATTAATTTTGGCGCTTGTAAAAGAGATTTATATGTTCTGTGCTACCCATTCAACATGGACCCATGTCCTATGTAGATATAAAGTTTATGAAACTCTAAGCTTAGGAAATGGTGGACAACAATTTGTAGTTAAGCATAATTATACACTAATGAAAAGATATTTATGAATTCCATATGTCTATCATAGAATACATTCTCAGTTTCTTCTAATAGATAACCTCTAAATCCTACATGGTGAACTTAAATTAAACGTTCACTTAAATGTCTCTAAATTCTCTGGGAATGCACTGATAGATATATAGCATTTCTTATTAAAATTTGACTGACTGTTACTAATCTATTGTATAAAAATTAGAAAAATAAAAAACTGTGGATTAAAATGTTTTGTTATGAAATACATTAGAATTTTTTTAACAATGTACCCCAGATGTCCATACCTCACATATATGGGTTCATAGTAATATCACATTTGCCTCCATGTGTTCTGTATCACAGAAATCATGCCCAAACAGCCTAGATGACTGACAGCAGTCTTCAACCATTAAAGGAATGGGAAGAAATAGATAAGAAATTTCATTTAGTCACAACTCAACCAAAACATCATAGTAATACAGTATACAGTGTATATACACAATATACAAGCATATATTAGTCCTAAGTAGTATTTATATAAATTTAAATATAAATAATATAGATTTATATATATTTAAATATATATATAAGAAACAATATGTAGATATCAATACATATACAGTGGGGTCCAGAACTCTGAGAGCACTAGTGAAAATGCTTCTATTTGCATTCTTTTCTAATTTAGTACAACAATTTTCATTTCAAATTATGTTATTGTTAACAACAACAAGAATCTTGAATGAAATGTTTACATGAACTTCAGAGTTTCTTACTATTTGGTACGTCCTCTTACTTTAAAGCTACACTATGTAGAATTTTGGGGGAATTTATTAGCAGAAATGGAATACAGTATTCATAAATATGTTTTCATTAGTGCACAAATACTTGAAATTACAACCATTGTGTTTTTGTAAGTTTAGAATGAGCCATTTATAATTACATAGGGCATGGGTCCTCTTCTAATGGAGGCCACAATGTTATTACATTAGTCCAGAATGGACAAACCTCTAGAGAGTGCCTTCCGTGTGACTGTGTGGCTTCTGAAAGATGCAAATTACTGATGAGGGACAAATGTTTTCAGTGTGATGCTGAAGTTGCCTGTTATGTGCTGGACAGGTAATTGGGTTTAAATAATGTCAAAATATCACTGCATGATACTGTTCTTATATGCAATGACTCCGGTTACACCTTCGATAACAAAACCAAACTACACATTACAGTAACACTGCTACAGATAACGTACAGAGCTGCTGTATAAATACCACTTTCTATTCTGTTAGTGGTGTTCATATCACACAGATTGATATAATAAAACAGTTTTTTAAATACAAACCTCTGTTACTTCTCGTCACTTGTTTTGAAGGGTTTCCACTTTCTCCTTTTCTTTTTGAGCAGCAGAAGCAGCAGCAGCTTGGTTAGCTCTTCTTCCGTGCCTGGCCCTTAGCAATCCTCTCCCTCTCTCTCTCTCTTCCTCTCCCCGTTTCTCTAATCTTGTAATGTTACCATGTAGTATATCCAATATATAATGCTTCAAAATGAGAAAAAAAGTATCCTGCTAATGTTAGAAATAAAACACTACCACAATGTGGAACAAGTAACAAAAATATTTACTAGCAAGAAAACACTACCATACCATGAAACACACCGCGCTTACATCTTAGATGTAAATTATGACCTATAGTTTTTACAGTCTAAATAACTAAATACAATTTCTAAATATCTATGTAATGTAACCTGATCTGTTTACTGGCTACTTGATGTGGTGATAGATGCTGACATAATTTTGTTAGCATTTGGACTGTACACAGCAGGCACCTAATGGCCACTGTACCTTCTAATGCACAACTGGAAAGGGAGGGGTGAGGGAGGGGGGCATACAGTTGGCTGCAAATCTTCAACTTCACCGCTAGAAAGCAGAAATCCTTCATAGTGTAACATTAATGAAAGTGTACACTAGAGCTTTCATGAATTTCACAAGTTCTAATCCATTTTAGAGCAAATCCATCACAGTGTCGTCTTGCCGTGTTCTTCAATAGAAGAGATTAGGCATGAGGAAAATCTGAATTTTTTTTACAAAGCCGTTAACATGGTCAGCAACACAAATATGCTTACCGTACATTTCAGTAGGGACCTAGAAATATGTCAGAATCTTGAGCAGTATATATTCAATATCCTGAACAATTACCTTATTTGTTTAAATATTTTAACATTTTTTAATTTTCTGTTTCTTTCCAATTTTAAATAAAAAAATACCAGATTTTCAATGTTGTCTTAGACTTTTGGGCGACACTGTATATACAGTCTAGGACTGCAGTTAATGATTATTTTAGTAGTCGACGAATCTGTTGATTTATTTTTTTGGATTAGTCGATTAGTCAATGATTATTTCTGTCACACCCTCAATCTCTGCTTCTGTGGGCGCAGTGCCTGTTCCAGGCTCCAGTGCATATTTACTTCACCGGCTCAAGTATGCACAGCTGTTGTCCAGTCTCTGCCTTAACATAAGTTCCCATAGCAAATTAAAATAATAACCCATGAAACAAATGAATTTTAAACATAAGCTTGACAGCTTAATCAAATATATTACAACTGAATTATTGATATGCTCCAATCCACAGACTAGGTACAGGAGGTTTACTATTCAGAATGAACAATAGTAGTAAATGCCAATTTATTCTAATGAGTCAAACCTGATGTGCTCCTCTCCAAAAATGTAACTGTGATGCTACATGTATGCTTTGTTTATCATTGCCATAACAACTGCGTGAGCTCTGGCAGCACGTGACGTCCTCATTTTCGTTCCACCTGTTTATTGCAAGCTATGAAAGAGAAATTAATTTTTATAACAGTGAAATAAATTATTTTAGAACTGGTGTCTATTTTTTGACATCCCATATGCACATTAGTGTCTGTCTCTCTCTCTTTATATGTGCATGCATAAATGTTCAGGCATATGTTCAGGCAACTGAATATTTGTTGTTTTTATAGTGAAAATAGTATTTTTTCTTTCTGTCATCTAAAAAAGTCTCACTGAAAGCATTTTTGAAGTGTCTTAACTCATTTATATTCAGCATTCAGTATTGGTTTCTGAAGCACTTCCATGACAATGGAAGCGATACTGCCCCAGCACTTCCTGTGGTGCACTGCAGTTACAAATGAACACTTGCGTGCTTTTATAATGCAATGTGTCGACACTAAAATTCCATTTTATAATTGACATTGTCCATTATGTTGATTAATCATTGCAGCCCTAACACAGTCTAGTTCATAAGTATTCGGACAGTGACACAATTTTCATTTTTTGCCTCTGTACAACACTACAATGGATTTGAAATGAAGCAATCATGATGTGGTTGAAGAGTAATCTTTCAACTTCAATTCAAGGGGTTTAACACAAATTATTGCATTAACATTTTAAGAATTACAGTCCCTTTTTCATAATCCCTTCATTTTGCCATCATTAGGGTATCAGGCAAAGAGCAGAAACTTCAGGAGTGGCAACAATTTGGTGAATTCTTAAAAAGAATGAATGCACTGGTGAGCTCAGCAACACCAAAAAGCCTGGAAGACCACAGAAGACAACTAAAGCATATGGTCACAGAATTCATTCTTTGGTGAACAAAAACCCCTTCACAACATCTAGCCAAGTCAAGAATACTCTCAAGAAGGTAGTCTTTCATTGTCAAAGTCTGCAATCAAGAGACACTTTTTTTAACTGATGGGAATGATGGGAAGAGAAGAGAATGGAGAAGGAAAGGAAGGGCTCATGATCCAAAGAATACCACATCATCTGTCAAACATGGTCGAAGCAATACTATGGAATGGGCATATATGGCTTCCCAACAGAACTGGGTCTCTGGTGTTTATTGATGGTATTACTGCTGATATAAGTAACAGGATGAATTCTGAAATGTATAGAACGGTCCTTTCTGCTCTAGAGACTAATGCGTGTGAAAATCTCAGGAGATCAACAGTTTCTGAAATATTCAATCCAGCCCATCTGGTATCAAAAACATGCCACGGTTAAAGTCACAGAGATCTTTTTCCCAATTCTGATGTTTGAAATAACACATCTAGATGTGAATATGAGGAAATTAAAGCTGAAATTCTGATCTTTAGTCTGATATTCAGCTTTTTATTTCTAACCAAAATGCCCTCAATGTATAGCAAAAACAACAGAATGGGCTTTGCTGTTGCAATACTTTGGAGGGGACTTTGTGTGGTATTTAAGATATGCATAATATTGGGTAATGTTTCCTAATGTAACCCCAGCTCTGGACATTATTCCCTCCTCATGAGAGAAGAAGTTAATGTCTGTGTCTTTCTTAGTGTTTTATATACAGTATTTACTTCAAAGTATTTTTTTAACCCTTGATAAATGAACAAAATAAAAAACGATGTTGCTTTACAATAAACTGTTGACTCAATTAATCTAGTTATTTTGCACTTTATGGCCAAAGGTTTGTGAACACATGATTATCGCACTCATATTTGCTTTTTGAACATCCCATTTCAGATTTAGTCCCCCAATCCCTAACCCTAACCCTAACACAACTTACAAATGCTCATAACAAAACACAAAGAACAAAAAGTATATGTATGTATATGTGAAAATGCTCTCACTCTGCACAAGGTAGCTTTTAATTCACAGAAAACACTTGACCTACTAGAGGGTGGGTGTAAGTTTTAAGCTGTAATTTAAGGCTGTGTTGAAACTTTATGTTACTGGGTGCAACCATTCATCTTTCAGTAGTTCAAACACTTCAGCACAGTGACCATTTAAACTAAGCAAAGATAAAAACTTATTTTTAACTGGTGTGACCAACTGCAGCAAAGGTTGCACTCTTTTGAGTTCTAGCATAGCCTCTGAGCCTTATGTCTGATCCACTTTACCATTTCTCATATATATGCCCACAGTTTTCAATTTCTCATTGTGATGTTTTGTCATTTCTCTTGTTTATCCCTGGGAGCCTTGTATGTGTACAGAAACTTTGCCTGTCCTTCTGACAAATCTTTAAATTATCCTCAGGTTCTGTTCTGAGAATGGGGCTTGGGTGTGTTGTCACCTTATGTCCTACTGCAGCAGGGGTGACTGCCACTTTTCAGGCTCTCAGAGGTTTGGTGAGGGTGGGGGGCAATGGTATGAAGGGGTGAATCAGATAGTCTGGGTAGAGATGTGGGGAAGAAGTTGTTAATCAGTCTAGTTGTGTGGTGTGGATGGACCTGTGGTGGTATCCCAATTGTACAAATATGATGATGATGACGATGATGATGACGATGATGGTGTTTAGATAGCAGAGCTCTGGGTAGATTTAGTTCAGGTCTGGGAGTTTCATTCTGGGTGGAGTTACGGTGGTAGGCTGGCCCATTTTAGGTTCCTCAGGGAAAAGAGGCATTGTTGGGCTTTCTTTATAAAATGACCAAAGTTTTGTGATGAGGAGAGTCCTATGTCACAAAGATTCCAGAAATTTTTATCCATCCACCCTTTCTATCTCCACATCTTTTATGGAGGGCAGAGGGCCCTATTTGACTTTCTGAAGTCTATCATAACGTACTTTTTCTTCTTTCCATTTAGTGGTAGATTGTTTCCAAACAACACTTAGTCAGTCTCAGCACTGTCTAATTGTCTGAGACTTGACTGAGGTTTGTGGTGTTATCTGTAAAATTAATGTAGTAGTAGAGTCAGAATGGTGGAGTTGTGTGTCCCCAATATGAACATACTGGGGTATGTTGAGAAAATCCATAACCCAGTTTCAAAATAAGCATGCTTAAGTTGAGACTGGGGAATTTGGAGAACAGTTTGGAAGATTCTGGGATGGGATGTTTGGATGGCTATGGAGATTGCAGGTAGCTTTGGTTCTGCCACAATAATGGTATATTTAAAGCACATTGAAACACTACATGACACAGCGAGAGGTTAAATATATGTGGCAAGAAATCTGTAAATTCATCAGCAAAGACCTTGGGTACTCCCTCCATGACTGCTGACTGATCCTGTGTACTTATCATGGAGAGCCATTGCCTTCTTGACTTCTGACTGACAGTGAGGAATGTGTTGTGGAAAGAGGAGGGAAGCTGTTGCTTTTGTAGTCTCTGATAGCCTTGATGGCTTGCCACATACAGTGGGGGCTGTTGTTGCTGAAGTGAGCCTCAAACCGTTCTTTGTATTTTGCTTTGCATTTTTGATTCCTTTTCTTAAGTTTGTCCTTGCTGCTCTGTTGTGTGTCTGCATTTTTTGTGTAGATTCTACACTCGTTCTGCAGTCTTAAACAGGCTATGATATTTGAATTGGATTAATCAGTTCATATTTTCAATGTTGTGGTAGTTGGTTTGGATCTGCAGATCACTGGGTGGTCAGAAACAGGAATACAAGGTCTTATTGTGTGGGGAGTGTGTTGCTTTGTAGGTTTTTGGACATTTGAGAACTGATTCGGTGTGTTATTTCCCCTGATCAGAATTTCCAATTTTTTTTTATTTAGGCTGCACTGTATTCAGATATGTGTGATTGAAATCTCCTGTAGAAATAAAGTCAACATCAGGATGTGTATTCTGCAGTGCTCTGATAGTGGCATGCAGCTTAACATCTTGAGGAGGTTGTAACTGCTGTATTAACATCTGTTCTTAATCCTGTCAGCAGGGTTTATACTTTAACATCTCCTGACTCCAAGTTTGAAGAACAATGTCTTTCAATGTTGTCTGTATCTGTACTCTAATGCTTGTTTATGTAAATTACAAATGCCCCCTCCCTTTTTCTTACTAGAGCTCAGAGTTCTATCTGCACAGTAGAGTGAGAGGCTTACAGCACTGTAATATTGTCCTTTAATCATGTCTCTGTCATAATTATTGCCCAGCTGTTCATTTCATGTGTAAATTCATGTGTAATTCTCAGTCTGTTTGACTGACCGCAAGATAAGTATATAAGATAAGTATCATAACTTAAGCTAGTCATAACTTAAGCTTGCTTGTGTGCAGAACAAACTGTTTAACTCCTCGCTGGGGGGGGTATTTATCATTACTATCATTACCGTTACCATACTATGCTACACATCTGTTTATAACCTTTCCACCACTATTTATTACCACTGTCTCTGTGTGACTGCTATATGCTATATTTTATATTTTCTCTTTTTATATTTTTCTAGATTTTTTTTGTTTATTTTTTAATTATATATATTTCTTGTAAAAACTGTTTGTCGGTGTTCTGCTGCTGGAAATTTAATTTCCCGGAGGAACCTTCCTGAGGGATTAATAAAGTTTTATCTATCTTATCTATCTATCTTAGGTAAAGGGATGGAGAGAGGCTCTGAAGATACTCAGCAAAGCACAATCACAATTTACATTATGTTATAATATTATAATAAGTAGTGTAAGATATGTAACATATAGTGTAACCATATACATTTTGAAATGCCTTTATCATGAATTTAGATATAATAAATCAATAAATTTAAATACACATAAAAAAATCTAAAAACAAAAAGAAATAAAATGGAGAAAAGAGAATCCATGAAAAGCTAGTTTAGCTAACACTAAATTAAATCTAGCAGGAGTCATTATGCAGTTAGAGTAACTGCTTCCTTTCTTTAACAATATTAAATTTTTGATGATCCATTCCTTTCAGAATCCCTGCACAATTCTCCACAAAATACACTGCACAACAATTTTTTTTTAAAGTCTTGCTTCCTGAAAAGTTGTGATAGGTACCTACTTGGTATGCACAAATATAGTTTCGGTTTTACTGCATTACGTAGGAAGTCTGAGAAATAGACATTTATTTGTTTACTTACAATAACGTATTTAGTCATGTTTACGTTTCGCGTAAGCTATTAAATTCAACAGAATTAAAAGTGTTTTGCTCCTGATTTTCTTTTGTACTCAATGTCTGGTGCATCACGTTGCAGTGTCCAACAGTAGTCAGC
>JAQQZR010037810.1:0-19513 GCA_030068235.1 Notoglanidium macrostoma
AGATAGAAAGATAGATAGATAGATAGATAGATAGATAGATAGATAGATAGATAGATAGATAGATAGATAGATAGATTAACTCAGGTTAGTTTAAGTTTATCTCTTTAAGCCAAACCCGTGTGCTTCCCGCTTTTATACAGTCAAGGCACTAGTACCACACAGCTGCCATGCATTCCGGACATCAGGGCCAGGCACATGTTCATGGCCAATCAAAGGGATAGGCAGAGGAAAGTTTATGAGCCAGCATTCTCGACCAGCCGCCTCTTTTTATCCCTTCTTTACAGACAGGGTGCAGCTGGCGTGGCCCAAGGCCCTACACTGGACTCTCCTGGCAACATGAACAAAAAAGGGTGAAGATGAATGAATGAGGAGCTTCTCTTCCCCATGCAAACCCAGCCTATGCATAACATAATGTAGAGAATTAATCTTTTGTTTGAAATGGTCCATCCTTGGAAAAATTTTATTTCATTTTAGTGCCACGATGTAGCTTTTATCACCAGTTAAAAAAAAAAAACCTTTCGCCTCTGATCTTTCTAGATTTATAAGACTACATTTTAATAATTTATAAAATATTTTATTGCCCTGACCATAAAGTCCTTTATAATAGAAATAAACTTTCTAAAATTGAAAAAAGCTGCTTATGTGTGATCAATTAGTGGTAGTAAAGAGGAAACTTTTTTAGCAGTGGAGCTAATCCATGATATTATGAAGCGTTGAAGTGCTTAGATGCAGATATACAGTCCATGTTCTTGGAACAGGACCATAAATGGATCTGTGAGATAATGAGATAATTAGCAGGCCCTTGGATCAAAGTGGAATTTAACCCCACTATACAACGCTATACAATTATGTAACCATGAGCAATCAGGAAAAAAATATATATAAAATTATATTTATATATCCTATTCTGGAGCTTCTCCAAGTGCATAGGCAAACACTGAACAGAGCAAATTATGCAACTGCATCTGTGCATTGTTTCAAAATGAACTTTAACCTACAATTCAATTTTCAGCAAAAGAAGAAGAATGCTGCCCAATACAGTCTTTTGCACCTTGACAATGTATGTCTTCATACAGCAGCAGCAACAGTAGAGACAGTACAACATTTTCCACATCCTCTTTACAGTCTGGATCTGGAAGTGGTGCTCACCTACCGCATACAACAAATGTGTCATCTTTCATGAGGGTTTTATGAAAAAGTGATATGTTCAGTTGCTCACAGTTACTTATATTAAAGCCATTATATACATTGTACATACAATTTAATGAAGTACGAGTTGCATCAAAATAACCACCCCTTTATCGAGCTTTTTGGTCTAGCTCGTCCCATGCCAGCTCAATGGGAGAAAGATCTGGAGAATAGAGAGACCAAGACTAAAAACTTCAATTCTCAAAACTTTTTGCTTTGTTTGGACTGGATATAATTTTGCTATGATTATGAAGCATACTTGGGATCATTATCTTGTTGAAGAATGAAATTTTGTCCAATGATATGTAAAACAGAAGGAACTGTGTGATGTTGAAGAATTGATTTATACTCTTCATTTTTTTGTGGTCCCTTTAATTTGGACTAAGTTTCCAGATTTTCCTTCCCCAAAACACCCCCATAATGTCACCAATCCACCTCTATGTTTCACTGTAGGAATACATTCTGCTCTTACCCTTGTCCCCCATCTGCCACCTGACATAAACAAGAATTCTGACTTATCAATTGTGATACAGTACAACAGAAGATTGAAACAAGGAGCAGGCAGTGTATTAAACCTCTCACAAACTAATCTGGGACAAGGCAGACAAATGGCCATTGTTTGGTTAAGTAAGACACAATCAAGACAGGCCAAGAGATAAGTTCTGACTTTAGTAAATAGAATTCCAACACAAAGTGAATGTCAATGCACTAAAGACAGACCTGATATGTCTTCTTCAAAACCAATAGTTTCATCCTTTGTGGCTAAGTAAAATGTTACTACAAGCTATAAAATACTGAACCGGTCAGTTACATTTGTTTTAAATATTTCTAACATTTTCTTGTAATAAAAGGTTGACAAAGCAGTTAATCATTTATTTATTTATTTGTTTATTTTTAAATCTGGGGGCCCAAACTTCTGTCCTACAATTGAGAGTTGTGTTATATAATTTCATGATATATCAGTTGATATAGACATTTTGCTTTTCATATTGCTTTAACAAAAGTCCTATCTGTGATGAGTTCCCTTGGCTAAGCTGACTAAAACTATCATTAATACAAGGCACAAATGGGAAAATGTACGTGAATCCTAGGGACTTCATGTACAAATCATTTTCTTCATCAAACCTATTTACAGTGGCCTACTCTACACATAGCCTACTTTCAAATTCCTCATTACACACCGATTAACAATGCAGCCCTTGACTTGTTCTGCAACAGTCTGCTCCCTCCAGCACCTCCTCTAGCTCTCACTCTATATTTGGCATATTTGTTTTATAGATAGGCAAGAAATACAGTGAGAATGGAGAATGCAAATCATGTGTCAGCTTCTGTTTATCATTGCTCATGCCAAACACTGCTGAGTTTCAGTCACCGTTCACTTGGGTTTTTTTTATCAAGCATTCACTTTGCAACTGTACAGAATGCGACAGGTGTCAATCAAAAAGTGTAGGTAATGAGTCAGTAGTTTCAATTGGGGCTACTTGCCTTCTCTTGTTCTAAACCATTTGCTTAATAACTTGGAGAGAGAGAGAGAGAGAGAGAGAGAGAGAGAGAGAGAGAGAGAGAGAGAGAGAGAGAGAGAGAGAGAACTTTGGGGAAGAATTTGCGGTACATAATAAAGACATTGTGAAAGAGGTGCTTGCCCCTAGTTCTATGGTACAGAGGGGAGTCAAAGGGAGAGACCCCACTAGATTTCAAAAGAGGAGTGACAGCTTGTGAAATCCAAACTGAGATGTCTGAAAGAGCACTGCACTGGCCTCGAGTGCCAGACACAATCACACACACCTCTCTCTCTCTCTCTCTCTCTCTCTCTCTCTCTCTCTCTCTCTCTCTCACTCTGCGTGTGTGTGTGTGTGTGTGTGTGTGTGTGTGTGTGTGTGTGTGTGTGTGTGTGACAAAACAGTTTGACAGTACAGTCCCAGACAAAAGTTTGGACCTTCTAATTCAAAGGTACTTCTTTATTCTTATTATATAATAAAGACTTCATATCTTGAGATAACATGGGTTACTACAGTTGTTGGATAGAGCTATATACTGTTTGATGGTCTCAAGAAAAAAGAAATAAATAAAAATAAATAAATAAATAAATATATATATATATATGTGTTTATATATATATATATTTGAAAGTATTGGAACCCCATGACTGCTTCTTATGTTTTTATGAATATTTCAGCTTAGATGTCATGATATACTAATAATTAAATGCTTTAAACAATTTAAAACATGGCATCTGTGGTAGACCACTCAATTTTAGGTGAGCAAAAGTATAGGAACAGATAGACTAAGTGAATTAAAATAAATAGCACTTTCTATTTGTTTTGCATATCCTTTGCTTGCAATAATTGCATTGTGCTGCCGACCTACTGACCTACAAACTTTTGTATTCTTCTTTTTCCAAGGTTGACCATACTTTCTTTCAGTTGTTATTTGTTTTGGGAGGTTTTTTTCTCTTCAGTGTCCTGAAATGCATTCTCAACTGGGTTAATGTCCATAAACTGGCAGACAGGATGTTTCTCTAGACTTCTGTAATCATTCTGCTTCTACCATCATGAAGAATTCAATGATCAATAACATAACAAAATGATCAAACAAAATGATCAAAGTTACATCAATAATAATTTGTGAGCCTATTCCAGAAATAGTCATGCAAGCCCAAGCCACGATGCTACCTCCACCATGCTTTACTGATGAGCAGCTCTCTGGTCTTCATATTGATTAATACTTTTTAATGAAAAATGCAGTCCTCAGAGACAAAAACCAAGATTAGATATTCAGGAGTATTCATTTTTCAAATAATCAATCTAACAAAGCACACCTGGGCAGCCATCTGTCAGTCACATTTTCTAATATTTTTTGATCACTTCAAACTTGAGTGGGTTCAAACAAAAGGTACCATGTTCTAAGTTTTTCAAGACATCTAAATGTAAGTATCAGGAAAAGAATGCTGAAATTTTACTCCATCATCGTAGACATCTTTTAATTTCAAATCAAATGTCTTCAGTTGTAGCAAAAATAAAACTACAGGCCTTGCCCTTCCAATACTTTGGAGGAGATTGCATATGCTAGAAATCCTAGAAAAGATATCAACTGTTAGAATAGATAGCAATTACTGAACAATGGATAAAAATAACTTTCCTATCACTGTTAGAAAAAAATATTCAAAACTTATGTATGTATAAACGTTACATGGTTCAGAAATCAATTTCAAAATAAAATTCAAACAATATTTGCCATGTTCTAAGTTGTTTAACACATCTAGATGTAAATATCAAGAAAAGAAAGCTTAAATTCTGATCTATTGTTTCATGTTTATCTTTGATCTCAAATCCAAATGTCTGTACTGTATAGCAAAAACCGATTTAGGGTTATGGTTATATATCCTTTAGTGATTATCCCTCCCCATCTCTCTTTCCTTTCATCTCTCTGTTTTTCTGTTGCACACAGGCACAGCATGAGTCCAGTTGTAATCGCCGTTGGACACAATTTCAGGGACAATTTAAAGACTATTTATTATCTTCAGTCAATAAGTGCAGGTATAGACTGACTTTCTGGATGTTTGAAATGGATGGAACATTAAATGCTTTCCACTTGGTTTACAGTAGCAGAGATTGACTGCTGTTGTGTCACCTGTTTCTTTTGTTTCTTTGAAAAGATTTCTTTTTTTTTAGAATTTGCTGTCCAAACTCCCTAAAAAGTTACAAAATATCTCAGATAAAGTAACATTGTTTTCTGATCATTTTGGCATAATGACACAAATATCAGAATGTACATGAATACACTCAATCAGTTAAAAACAACATCAACAAAAAGTTATATATTAAAATTACAAATGAAACTTTAGTTTTGGGGCAAAAAGAAAAAAATAGAATACAATTGAGATGATACTTTGAGCATTCATTTATCATCAGTAAGCACTTTATCCTGGCCATGGTCAAGATGGATCCAGAGCCTTGGTAATTCTGGGAACACTGGTTATAAGTGTTATACCCTGCTCCTTATTCCACGCTCAGCACGCCATGAAATCTGGGTCACGCGCGCGGCGTGCTGTCCATCTTCGTTGTGGAAATGCGCACTTCCGCAAATTTTACGGAGAACATCCAGACTACATGGACTACAACTCTCATGAGCACCTGCTCCCAGCCTACTGGCCAATCAGAGGGAGGCAGGTGTCGCTCATTCACGGACTAATTGTGCAGTGTTTAAAAGGACTGCCTTTTGCGCTTCGGATGGGCGAAGCATTGATTAATTCTAGTGTTATCTGGCGAGTGTTATACCCATGATTACTTTCTGTGTTTGACTCTGCTTGGTGTTTTGTGACTACTGCTTTTTGGATTTACACTTTGGACTCTGTTTGCTGATCGCTCGACCCCTGCTTATTTTTTGATTTCTCTCTGCATGCCGATTTTGTACATCTGCCTAAGTGTACATAGTGTATATATAATAAACTCTAATGAGTTTCACTATGCCGTCTCCTCACCTTCACTTGTGTTCCGCCAAACCCCACCTACATGACAGAATGCTTTGCCGGACCAGGGACGCAGCAGGAGAATGGTAAGACAGCTGAATTCACACCATGCCGTCCTTCTTCATGCAGCGATTAGGCTTGGACACGCCTGCACCCTATGACGGTGTGGAATTTTCCCCAAGAATTTTCCCCAGAACACCATGCTCAGGGTGTTCTATGGGGCCAGAAGTCAGTCCTGGCAGAGGGAACAACACCAAGAAAAATTTTTTGGGGGGGGCTGAGTACACCAAGGAGCTGTCGCAGTGAGCTAACCTGGGTAAAGGCAGTGACGAGGCTCGCTCCAGAGCCCCCTCCAGTGGCAAAAAGGAGGCAACCGCTCCAGAGCCCCCTCCAGTGGCTAAAAAAGGAGACAACCATTCCAGAGTCCCCTCCAGAGGCCAAAAAGGAGGCTACTGCCCTGGAACCCAGGCCAGAGTCCAAGTCCACGTCTGCGCCAGAACCCAAATCAGTCAGAGAGCCTGTTCTTCTCTCAGTTGCAGAGCCTGTTCCAGTGAGAGCACAAGTCATAGATCCAGTTCTAGTCTCAGATGCTGCTCCAGTCACAGTTCGAGTCACAGACCCCGCTCAATTCACAGAGACTGTTCGCGCACAAATATCAGCGCTTGTTCCCACGCTCACAGAGCCAGCGCAAGTTCCTGTCTCAGCTCAGGTCACAGCGCAAGTTCCTGTCACAGCTCAAGTCACAGCTTAAGTTCCTGTCATGCTCTCCGAGCCTGCTCACCTCTCAGCACATCTCTCCGAGTCTGCTTGACTCTCCGCGCAACTCTCCGAAACTGCTCCTGTTCCTGTGCAACTCCCTGAGTTCCTGGCAAGATAAACGTTCCATGTGGGGGCCCCTAGTGACAAACCTGCCCCTACAGGCCCAGGTCCTCAGAGAAGTGATCTCGTTTGGCGCTCCGTTAGTAGCACCTTTGGGGGGAGGGTTCTGACATACCCTGCTCCTTATTCCACGCTCAGCGCGCCATGAAATCTTGGCCACGCGCGCAGCATGCTCTCCATCTCTGTCTCGGCAACACGCATTTCCGCATATTTATGGAGAACACCAGGACTACACAGACTACAACTCCCATGAGCGCCTGCTCCCAGCCTACTGGCCAATCAGAGGGCAGTAGGTGTCGCTTATTCATGGACTAATCATGCCGTGTTTAAAAGGACTGCCTTTTGTGCTTTGGATGGGAGAAGCATTGATTAGCCCTAGTGACGAGCGTTATACCCGTGATTACTTTCTGTGTTTGACTCTGTGTGGTGTTTTGTGACTACTGCTTTTTGGATTTACACTTTGGACTCTGTTTGCTGATCACTCGACCCCTGCTTGTTTTTGGATTTCTCTCTGCATGCCGATTTTGTACATCTGCCTAAGTGTACATAGTGTCTATATAATAAACTCTAATGAGTTTCACTATGCCGTCTCCTCACCTGCATTTGTGTCCCGCCAAACCCCGCCTACATGACAGTAAGGCAGGAATACACCCTTGACAATTTGAAAGCAGCTAAGCTGTGAGCTGAAGAAGGAAATAGAGCTTGTTAGACTTATAAACAACAAATTTCAGAAATGAATGTGAATAATTAAACAGAACTTTATACTTACAGTTTATTTGCAATATTTACAAAGTATACCACCACTATAGGCTTCAAGCAAATTGCCATCAGGCAGAAATATTTTCAAGTTTGAGTTGTCAGTTATGTTCATTCCTGGTTCCAAGGTTGCATTCCTTTGAAGGGTCTACAAATCATAATAAGGAGAAGCTGTGTATCCAGTCGGGACAAACCTGGAATGCACTGTCCAATAAACATTGAGATGTTTTTTTCCTGAGCAAAAGACGTCCACCCACACTCCATGCACTCTGTGAAACAATGCTTTCAGACGGGACTCAAAATGACACATTAAAAGCCTGTTGTCCAATGAGCGTTCATCTTTCTTCCCATTAAAACATCAAGTACACTAACAGCTCATGCAGCTTCAGTGAGTGTCTGTTATTTCTGTGTCTGTTATTTCTGTGTTCAAAAATGGTCTCTACATGTACACTCTTCAACAGAAAACAGTTTGACTTTAATGAACAAACAGCATAATATTGCACTGAGATACTTGATTATTTGTTTCACAAAATATTGACTTACACCAAGACTGATGAATGATATGGTAAATGTTCCATTGCTGAATTTTAATGAAATGCTAGGAGAAGCCGGGCTTCCAATTTAGTCTTAAGGAAATCGCCACTTGTGTGGCGGGTGAAATCGGGTGTGACGGTCAGATGTGCGTATACTGTACTTTTTCCTACATAGTGTACCTACCAGCCTGGGGTTTCATGCAAAAATGTATTATTACTTATCAAAAAAAAATTTACATTACCAAGGAAATGGAAATGATGGTATGCTATATGGCCCCTTATGTCTTTGATTCCCTGTCATTGTTATTTGCAATATGAGAATTAATAACTAAAGGCCTGGAAAGAATAATAAGTCACAGAAGATATTAAATGAGACTTAGAGTGTCTTTGCAGAGGAGAAAGATTATTTCTGTAGACTGTGGAAAGTTAGTGAGACAATGGCTATGTTGCCTCATTGCTCAATTCTGATTTTGTGCTCAAATTGGATTTGCCTGTCATGATGGTTCACATTCATAATTACAAGTGACCTGTGTCTGACTAATGAGAACATGCCTGGCCTCTGAAATGGCACGCATGCAAACATCTATATTTTTTATTATCTATATCATTTATGGATTTTGCATGAGTAATGAATCACCAACAACAAAAACATATTTGTGAGATGACTCATGGTATTAACACAGATGAAATCAACGTGCTTGCAGCGAATGTATGCATCACATTCTGCTCTGGAGGATGGCAAACAATTCATCAGCTGTAGAAAACCTCCACTTGCGGTTTTGCAGGCCTGCCGGTGTTATAACGATTTGTGCTAGCTTGGCAAAATGCTACCATAGCACAAATAAATGCTGCAGACAATGGAGAATAATCTCGATTTTGGACGCAGCCCTTAACCAAACTCTAAATTTAACCTGAACAATTAAAGCTTAAAGTTAACACTAAAGTCTTAACTTTAAACCTAACACGCAACCGCTAAGTACCATATCTCGATAGGTAGCACAAACACAAACAGAAATGATAGATTTAAGTTACTTCAGCATGGCAGTGTAAACATAGCCAATGATTGGCCTATTCATTTTCTTATGATGCGGTAGTGTATAGTGTATGTGTAGTTGCGGATGAAGAGGGCGGGTAAGAAACATTTCAAAATTCAAAGTTTGTTTTTAGGTTATATTAAAGAGTAAATGCACTTGATATTTTAGAGGGATTTTACCTTAGGGACTTTCACCTTAAAATAAGGCTACATTCACTCTGCCATGCTCAAATCTGATTTTTTTCCTTAATCTGACACAGATCAGATTTTTTTGTGGATCTTTTCAAATCAGATTTGAGTCACATTCATATGTGGTCCTAAATCCGATACATATCCAATTTGTCGCCATCTGAGTGAGAATGCTCAGATTAAAATTCATGTGGCTTTTTGGATATGTGTATGCGCTGAGCACTAAACATGTCATCATCAACCAGCACAATGTTCTGGCAATTTGTGCTACCTATCAAAATATGCTACTTAGAGGTTGCATGTAAGGTTTAAAGTTAAGGTTTTAGGGTTAACTTTAAGCTTTAAGTCTTAGGGTTAAGGTTAGGGTTTGGTTAAGGGATGTGGCTAAAATTGAGTTTATTCTCCACTATTGTGTTTTATTCTCTGCAGCATTTAGTCACGCTATGTTAGCATTTTTGCCAAGCTCGCACAAATCATTTAATCCCTTACAGTTGGGACCACTGATAGTGTTTACATAGCTGCCTGTTGTTTTACAATTAGCACTAGGCATTTTGACCTCTTTTTGTAAGGGATCAAAGGTCATTGCCGAGACAACTGAGCTTGAGATTTGATTTATCACACAGGAAATTAATGGGGTGGGGGAAAGATATTTTGAAGTTTAGCAGACATAAAGTACACTGTTGTTTGGACTGTTGGTTGCAATTTTGAGCAATGAGTTGCTCATTTTGACACAGGGGCTAAAAGCTGAAGAGAAATAAATAATTGAGCTATGAATAACACACTCTTTGTTGTTGATACACATAAACCTAGAGCAACTGCACAATGCATCTATGTAAATAAACCAGAATATTATATCACAAAGTTAAATGTTTGAGTATCAGGCTGCACATCCCTTAGCACTGTGTTAAATGTGCAAAAAACTCTATCAGCAATTTGAATATGTACATGATTAATGTGAGTCTACAAATAAACTTCTGTCAGAATAGTAATTATTTGGATTACAATTATGTCAATAGTTAAATAAGCATAAATATTTAATCTTGTAAGATTCTCAAATATCATGCAACTATGCTCAAACATGAACAAACTGAATGAAAATAACTGAGGAACAGTGGTTTCATATCAAAGGTCATTGAATTCATCTGCAGTTCAATGCAACACAAAACTCTCATTAGCAGCAGTCCCTCACAGGTGAAAATCCTTACCCCTCTCCTCTACTGGTTTCACTCTCCATTCACAAACTGGCTCTTGACCATGCCGCCACTTACACAGACACCAAACTTAAAAACACTGTACGGTTTGATACATTTTTTTTACTGAGGACCAACAGGTAATTTTCACAGGATCTGCAGCAAGTTGTAAGGTAATTATAACATGTCTCTCTTGGAATTTATAAAAAAAAAAATACTATTTGCACAATACAATGTGAAAATTTACAGATGATAAAGTTATGACTGGGGTGGTTTATTTTTGTTTTTGTAATTTTCCACACTTACATTATAATGGAGGGTGGCACGGTGGTGCAGTGGTTAGCACTGTCACCTCACAGCAAAAAGGTCCTGAGTTCGATCCCCGGGTCACCCAGGGTGCCTTTCTGTGTGGAGTTTGCATGTTCTTCTTGTGCTCCGGTTTCCTCCCACAGTCCGAAGACATGCAGATCAGGTCAACTGGCTTGTCAACCTAAATTTCCCATAGGTGTGAATGAGAGCGTGTGTGGCTGTTTGTCTGTGTTGGCCCTGTGGTGGATGGTGACCTGCCCAGGGTGTACTCTGCCTCTCGCCCGAAGATGCTGGGATTGGCTCCAGCTTCCCCGCGACCCATACGGATAAAGCGGTACAGATAATGGATGGATGGACATTATAATGGAATTTCAAGTGCACATGAAGGGTGAAATAAATGTCCCATAGACAGTTTTTATATCAACATTAAGACAAATATACTGTATGCTACGTGCTGCAAGTGTTAGAGGGAACCAAATATAAGCCTTTACATTTTCTACATTTATTGTACAATATAATCAAATGAGACATTACAACAAAAAAATTCTCATTTCATTTCTCATTTCAGTTGTTTTGTTCCATCATTCCATTATTTAGATTGCTTATCCCTAGGGTTGCAGGGAAGCTGGAGCCAATCCCAGCTGACTTTGGGTGAGAGGCAGGGTACACTCACATTCACACCCATGGGCAGTTTAACGGTTGCCAGTTGACCTAATTTGGATGTCTTCAGTCTGTCAGAGGAAACTGGAGCACTTGGAGAAAACCCATGCAGGCACAGGGAGGACATGCAAACTATACACAGAAAGGCCCCAGTTGGCTATGAGGTTAGAACCCAGAACCTTCTTGCGGTGAGGTGACAGTGCTAACCATTGTGGTGCTGTGCCACCAAGCTTTCTTTTCCAATTCTAGAGCATTCACCCTTATAGAGTATTTAAACTGATTCCTGATTCTAGAAGTTTAACCAAAAAGGTTAACAAAACCTTTGAACAAATCTATGACTGTCCAGGTAATAAATCTTAAGAGACATAATTTTTGTATTGAATTTAAGGCCACATTTACAGTTTTCAATGTTAGACAGATCTAGCTTTTCACCCATGCAGGAATTAGATGAAACTGAAGCTATACTTAAGGAATATGGTGGCTTTACTCTTTATTTGCGATTTGGCATTGTGAGGTGCCATGATTTATCCACCCATTGTTTATAACTTATTAAAAGGAAAATGCTGAAACTTAGTTATGCACAATTTATCTGGACAAATTTCTGGATTTCAGGATCACAACTGACCTAATCCTTCCTCATGTTTTACATCTGGTATTTATATTATGTTGTTGTCTTTATACAGATATATATTGTATAATTGATCATCCATCTCCTTGAGATAAAATCACAGTTATGAATGGTAATCAAACATCAAAAACTGTAAATGTTGCCTTAAATTCAATACAAAAATTATATCTCTTAAGATTTATTACTAGGACAGTTACAGATTTGTTCAGTTGGAGGTTTGTTTCCAGTGTTATCCAAATGAAACAATCTCCAAGAATAGGCCATGTCCATGATTTTACAAAGCACAGATGAAGAGCTCATAACAAGAAACAATTTCCTGCTATTCTTGATCATTCTTTTAGCATCAGCTTTCTCCCTATTAGATAAAACTCTTCATACAGCATGTTCTTATGGAAATCATCTAATGTTGACTACAGTGTTACCACCATTGGCAACACCATGTCATTTTAATATCAGCACATATTTCATTCACATTGCACATTGTACACCTTGCACCTCATTACCCTACATACCAACATTTTAGATTTAATTCATTTTGATATTTTATTTGAGGGTGGCACGGTGGTGTGGTGGTTAGCACTGTCGCCTCACAGCAAGAAGGTCCTGGGTCCGATCCCTGGGACACCCAGGGTGCCTTTCTGTGCGGAGTTTGCATGTTCTCCCCATGTATGCGTGGGTTTCCTCCAGGTGCTCTGGTTTCCTTCCACAGTCCAAAGACATTCAGATTAGGTCAACTGGCTACTCTAAATTGTCCATAGGTGTGAATGCGAGCGTGTGTGGCTGTTTGTCTGTGTTGACCCTGTGGTGGACTGGCGACCTGCCCAGGGTGTACCCCGCCTCTCGCACGAAGATGCTGGGATTGGCTCCAGCTTCCCGGCGACCCAGAAGGATAAAGCGGTATAGATAATGGAAGCATGTTTTATTTGTATATTCATATTCATATTTTATTATTACTAGTTTTCTGTTGTTTTGTTGTTGTTCTTTTTATTGTATTCTTTTTATTATATTTATAGGGGAGTGAGAAGGTTATGAATTTCACTGCATACAATGTTGCCTTATGATGTTGATGTGAAAATAAAGCATTTGAATTCTTGAATCCTATTCACACATAGACATAGAATTCAGGCAATGGGCTTCTCTGACTGTAACTTAGACTTCAGCAAAATAGGAAAGTCCTACCATTGATGATGATGATGATTATAATGATGATGATGATTTCTACTATTGCATAAATGACAACAATCTGTGCACAATAGTAAAAAAGACCATAAACCATAAGTTCAAGATACCTTTGTTGGCCCCAGAGGTTCAGGGTTGAGCTGAACTTTAAAACCTGGGGGAGTCTGGCCAGCTGGTGGAATGCAGAGGTAGGGTTTTAAATTAGGCCATCTAATGACAACTCTCTGGATTCAACAATAGTAATCATCTGGGCAAAATCATCCAGTAATTCCACTAATTTCCCTACCCCTTTCCTGAGCCCTAAGCACTTAATTTAGGGGAAAAGGATATTTCCCCCTCTAAACACCTGTGTTTCGAATTCCAGAAAACCTGTGATCTATTCCCCTGAACAATCAAACAGTTGTGTGTTTTTTTTTAAATACAGTAATGTTTTTAAGACAATATTATAAAGTATATGCATTTATAATTAAATACACAGACAGGTTTTAATATACTATATGTATTATTCTATATCAAACATTTGTTATTACTAACAGACTACTAAATGACTTAAACAAAGATTATTCATAATATATCCAAGCTAAAGCCAGTCAGACTAGTCACATAAGTTGTAAATGTAAGTGTATAGTCAACAGAAACAATCCCACAGCTTATATATAGCACATTAACAACCCAGGGTAGTCTAAACCTGTTAAACCTCTCTCCTCTGCAATGCTTACTACTTTCCTTCCAGTTATTCAACCTTTCACCCACTGTTCCCCCAAACTTTGACCCCCACCACATGCCATTTCCTTAAAAAAAATGGACCCACCTCCAGCAACCTCTGGAATCTGAAACACATTAAAAGCAGAAAAATGTGAAGAAAAAGGCACAGATTGGTGAATTGACTAATTACTAGTGTATAAATGTAGTTTTTACAAGAGTGAAATGCATGTGAAGTGAAGAAGTTTATGATTTACTATTTTCCCAGCTGTGTGATTTAAAAAAAATTATTTACAGGAAAAAAAAAGTTTGATCAAGTGGGAAGGTTTAACATGTGCCATTATAATTTGGCCTCATGACTGTTGTGATGCATACAACATAGATTTTATTTACTATAAGTACTGTTAGCAAATGTAGTAATCTAAGACCATTGGGATAAGAGAATCTTGCCGGTGTAAAACAGGGCTATGTTTTTTACCTTAATTTAAAAACAATTTACAGGTATTCATAGGGTGTATTTGACTAGCTCTGTCACTCCAGAGCATAGACAGAAAAATTACCATCAAGAAGAAACTTGCATTTCTTACCTAATCATTTATTAATCACATTCCTTTTTATTGTGTGTTTTGTCCTTACGTCCTACCAGCAAGTAATCCAATGATGTGTCTGCTGTATAATTATTTGGTGCCTCTGTGATTTTCTTTTCTTAAGCCCTTTCTTTTGAGTTATCTTTATGGACATTGTTTTCAGATTCTAGTTTCTCTGATAGAAAGTGGGAAAAGTTTCTCACTGCCTCCTCTTCTGTGGTTGGAAAGGGGAGATCCGCATAGAGCAGAGGCACTGATGTATAGACCATGCGTGCTTGTCTCCACTGAAAGCTTTTGTTTCCCCCAGGCTTCCCATTCATCACTGAGCCTTTGGTGGGAAGAGACACAAAGATGGACCATGACCCCTTCGAAAGACCTTTGACTGTTCTGGAGTCATGAGGTCAGATTTGCAGCAACTGGGCCACAACCATTCACTCACACAGGGCTCTGGTCCGGTGAATGGCTCAAATTGAACAGGCTGAATGGAGGTAAGGTAGTTGGAAAAGACAGTAATTTATTGTACTGAGGAGTCTATTTCAAAAAAGGCCAAACTGGATCAGCTGATGAGTAGGTCAGAAGCACTGTTTGTCCACAATTTCCTGGCTATATTATTGTAACATCTCTGTATTAAAAGACTTCTGGGACCAAAACCTTTTGATCCCTGGGGTCGCCAAGTGAGGAAAAGATGCAAACTTTTACACTCTTAAATGTCAATGACCAATGCTTGACTTAAAATCTACATTTGGATGTGCGCTTTTGATCTCTTTACATCTTCAAAAGGAAAAAAGAAAGTTAGGAACAAACTTGCTGTGTGTCAATGATTATATTGACAGCTGAGCCTACGAAAAAGAAAAAAAATATAGCATAACCACTAAGTTTGTTACCCTTAGGAAATCTTAAAAACTATTTTTTTTTGTAAAAAAAAATGATATATCCTGTGCTATTTGATTTGTTGTAGTCTTTCACATGTTAATGAGTAAAAATCTGGGGAAAATCTCAGGACTCTCTCAAGGTTGACTGTTTCTATGAAATGGTCTCTCTGGACCTGGTGGTGCTTTGAGATTAACACAAACTTGACCTAAGATTAAGAGTCCAGTGCTGACCAGCTGTTGTGTGTGCATCTCTGTGTGAGCCTGGGAAGGCTTCCATAATTAGCCTCCCACACCCATAAACATGTCCAATGAGCTGAGCAATGGTAGGTTATTGATTGAACAAGTACTGACTTTACACATGTCACATAAGCAGGTGACAGGCACAGCTTTGCAGCAATATTAAAAAAAACCAACCCTGATCAATCTTAATAAGGAGGTCAAAGTGCTTTTATTCACTTTTCTTTTTTCTCTTAGCTCTTCATTGGTGTTCTAATTGATGTATGGGTAATGTGCTTTATACACATCATGTCCTGGTTACCACTTCTACAGTAACAACCAGCACTTATGAGCTTTGATAAAGAATGGATGGAAACATGTTCTTCAGTGCCTGCCAGATTGACTTACAGGCTTCTCTTTTTTATATCGAGGTAATAAGATGCAAGTCTTCATGGCTTACCCTCTCAGATCACTCCTCCAAATATTTCCTTTTTTTGCCTCTCTCTATTCCACATCTGCCCTCCCCAAAATATTTTTCTTTCATTTAGTTGGCCTCCTCCTATAAAAATTCAAGCCAATTTTCCAGCACATTAACCTCGGAGATCTTTAATACACAAGCGTTTCAGCGCAAAAGGGACAACGAGGCCTAGAGGAGAAGATGGATGGGCCTGCTGACTAAGTATGGGCAGTTTTCCCACTGCCCTGGTCCCAGTTTGGGACAAAGGCCTCATTGAGTAAGATACTTGACATCAGCATCATAAACTAGTTATGGTTACAAAGACCCTGACATTTTAAAGCATCACTACTGCCCCTTTCCTTAGTTCTTAACTATCTGTCTGCAAAGGGTTTCTTTTTGTTTGTTGATGTTTTAAACAATTCCATGAGCTTTAAGATAAAAGGTTAAATGTTTAATAGTATTAAGAAATGTACCCTTTTCTAAGTCTGTTTTCTCTGTTACTAAACATAACATTTTGTCATAGGGTTTCACCCATCAGTGATACATACCATGGCTAAGAAATTTTCTGTTTTTTTCCTACTAGCCCTTTTCTCCTTTCCCCTCATTTTTTGATAGAAAAGGATGTGGAGTCCTTCTGTGACTTTTTTGGTACAGCTGTCAACAGTGAACTAGCAATTAGGCTCAAACTTGAAGGTCAAAATATTAAACACTTGTTTCAATATCTTGGCATTAAGAAAACAATACAGTCAGAATGCAGAGGTTTATGAAGATGAAAAATTGTTTTAATTATTAAATGGTTGGCACCTATATTAAATTTGGAAAAAAAATCTCTCCTTTCAAATCAGCTATTTAACATAATGAACCTAGTTGTAATATTTATTTAATATATTACCTAAACAACCTCAGAATTCCCCCCAAAAACAGGTCACTTAACCAAAGATTACCTACAAATGAATGAACTATTATCTGTAACAAATAAGAACAAATGTTAAATGTGAAATAGTTTATGAATTGCTATAAATGGAACAAAATAATTAGAATCAATGAAAATGTCAAAAACATACACCACGCACACACGCACACACACACACACACACACACACACACACACACACAAACATACATACATACACCCACTTGTACCAAAGTCTAAATATAACCAAAGATAAGTTTTATGTCAGCAAGAACCTTTTCCTATTCATCCCAATAAAATATTGATGTGAAATGTAATTGTATGTCATTCTGAATGTCACTGTACAATGATCTATTTAGATGTCACACTCAGCAACACCCTTATGATAATATATAAATTTTAATCTCCTGTTTTGCTGTACAACTTAACCAATCTTTACCATTTTTGTGTCTTTTAGTCACTTATTAAAATTTTAATTCCTTCAATTATTTAAATCAAAATTGTTAGTGTTCATTTCCATAAAAAATATAATACTGATCTCTGTGTTCAGCTATGAACACAGAAATGATTCCTTATTACATTATTTATTTAGATCAAAATTTCCAAATTTGTTTAAAGCCTTTATTCTAGCCTATAGCCTATATTCTCTTGTCAGAATGCTAAGAAACCTAATCCTCAACCTAAAATATGCAGAGATGACCTCCTCAGGCTTCAAAATCCTTTGGCTTGTTTGTTATGAATACCTCCCTGGCTTTAACCTGAGCAGTAATGGAAATTCTTTCATTAGCTGTCATTACCAGGAGCAGTTGTTTAGACAGCTCTTTCTGCCCCTGTCAACAGTTTGAGTGTTCTTCATCAGCTTTTTTCACCAAGCAGAGCTCCACAATTGGAGGAGAAGCTTGGTTGTAGTGACCCCAGAGCTGGGATATTATTGGAAAAAAGGCAGAGAAGGAGGTGATGGTTGAATAAAGGGATGATCACTGTGTCAAGATGTCAGCATACAGTCCACCCCACCTTCTCAATGTCAGACAGAGAGAGCAAGAGAAAAGGCTCACTTGAACAGATTAAACCCAGAGTGCTTCGTGAAGAGAGAGTGCTGTGATGGATGGAGTAATATCTTACACAGTTATCATAGGATTTTTATGATGACAAAGTGGTCCACTCAATCCCAAATGAATGCATCCATCTTCTGGAAATTGACAGCTTGCATTAGTTAATTAATATTAAATTACTTAAAGCTAACCAATCATAAAAGAAGATGAAACAGATTGGAAAAAACTAACGTTCAGTCCAGAAGAAATTAGATGTATGCTAATATATTATTATTATTATTATTATTTATTAATCATGGATGCCTTGATGTATAAGATTTGTCTCTCTTGACCAGGTCATGTTATGTGGTATTGAACTTGTGAAGGGAGAAAAACAGCTTCTGCTAAGCTTTGGGTCTGTGTGAGTACATCAAATATTTGGACAGGTTCAGGCAAGACCATGGGATAGATTGTGTTGTCATGGACAAATGTTACTCAGTCTGTTGCTGCAAAATGGAGAGAACATTAACTTGATGGCTTTTTGTTCCTTTTGCCAAGTAGATATAGATATAGATTTGCCAAGTAGACTTAGCCCACCTGTGAGTGAGACATATTCTGTAGAATTTAAGAATTTAATTTCACCTTTTGCCACAGTGTCAGAGATGATTGGTAAGGTGTCCTCAAGTTTAATGCTGGATTATTCAGATCTCAGTCCTAAAAACAATAAAATTACTTAAACTTCTAAGGTATGAATCTATGTGTCATTGACTCCTCTTATATAATCCAGAAAAAACTCAGGCAATAATATTTGTGCATTAACTAAAATATGCCAGTAAGCCTACTGTACTTCTAGCAGCAGTAGGTTGCAATTAAGTCACTGCAGTGGGCATAAAGCATGATTTATTTATTTTTGTCTTTCTTTGTACTGTAATCCAAAAGAGCTATATGGTGATACTAATGTATCTATTTTGCATCTACTTATAAATAATATGCTTATATCATTTGATGTCACCAAGGAAGTGCACAACCCAGAGGGTTCTTTGAATAGGTAATATTTCTTAGCTTCCTAAAGGTGGAAATACTTGCAAACACCCTGGGTTAGGGCTTGACTTAGAAACTTTAAGGGTTCCGTGAAAATCCCAATATAAACACCTGTTAAAAAACATTGAAAGAATATGGCAGAGCGGCAACTTTTCCTAAGTGCTAAGAGGTACCAGGTCATATATAATTCCAGTTACATTGGTTTCAGTTTCCAGGGTGTAACTAATACGAAATGTGGAAAAAATCCTGGAGGGATGGGGGAGAGGGGGTTGATTTTCTGCAAGTTGACAGTGTCACTGGTAAGGGGCATTTCATTCCTCTATAAAATGTACTGCTTAACAGAACCAGTAAATTTTGAATTGCCTCAGACAGAGATCTGCGTTTCTTCCCATTTTCAAAGACATTTACATGCATCATGTTTGAACCTGGCAAGCAACTACACATTTTTTTAAGAGTTCTTGTAAGAGAGCACATGGTAACACTAGTAAATTTACAACTTTATAATTGCAGTACCATAGCAGGCCTGGCACTCCAAATGACTGAAATACCTACAAGAAGGTTTTTTAGTCAGTTTAAATTGCTCTTTGCAGAAATTTCATAATGTGTCTCTATGTGTGTGTGTGTGTGTGTGTGTGTGTGTGTGTGTGTGTGTGTGTGTGTGTGTGTGTGTGTGTGTGTGTGT
>JAQQZR010037859.1:0-19501 GCA_030068235.1 Notoglanidium macrostoma
CTATCTATCTATCTATCTATCTATCTATCTATCTATCTATCTATCTATCTATCTATCTATCTATCTATCTATCACCTATAAAAACCATGCTTGTAGGTGGACTGGCTACAGTAAATTACCCCAGATGTGAATATGTGTGTAAATGTGTGTTTGTTTATTGCTGTCATATGGACTGGCATCCCAGATTGTACCTAAAGAGAATAACAATCAATTCGAAGCAAGTGACCTTACAACCCTGAACCCTTGATTGCAACAGCCCAAATACTTAGTCAGATTTCCTCCACCCCTTTCACTGAATTGGCATTAAACCTGCAAGCATATGAGTCCAAGCTAGGGTTACCTCATGCAACATTAGAATGCAAACACCTCCCTCTAGTGCATAAAGCAGGTGCATAGTGCATAAAAACACAGACTAAATTTCAGCATATACTGTATAGAGTCATTAGCACATTCTTATTATTATTGTACAGACATTGTAATTGTACTTTTCTTTGTAAATGACTTTTCTTTGTCATTTAATTACTGGGAGAATTCATTAATGATCATGATGCTGAGTCTTCACTTTGCTCGAGAGTTAATAAATGCGACTGCTTGACTACGTGCTCTCATCTCTCGTGACATCTGGCACCAAACACAGGAATAGCAGAAGAATGAATAGATGCAGTCGTTGCAGATTGATCCCTGGGAGAGAACGAGATAGATAGACAGAGAGAAAGAGAAAGATTCATAAATAACAAGAAAAATAGTTTATTTCACTCCTATCCCGCTTGTCGGACCATACAACACCCAACATCTGCTTACGTTCGTAGACACCCTCTACAGGGATCTCATTCCTGAAGAGGAGAGTGGTCAAGAAAATTTACCAAACTATGGGGTTATTTGTGATAATGTGAGTTTCCATCACTCCAACCCAATCAGGCAATGGTTTGCCAACCACCATAGGATGCTGAAGGAATTCCTACTACCATATTCTCCATTCCTCAACCCAGTTGAGGAGTTCTCAGCTTGAAGGTGGAAAGTATATGACAGTAACACATATACACAAATGACACTGCTTGCTGCCGTGTATGCTGCACGTGAGGATATCACAGTAGATGCCTGCAGAGGCTGGATAAGACAATATAGACGATTCTATCCACGCTGCATTGCAAAGGAAGAATGTGGCCCAACATACAATTATAGGAAACATGTAGAGTTTCAGTATGTATAAATTGTTTCCCTTTTTGATGTTGTAAGTGATTTTTCATTTTCTATTATGTATATCTTTTCCTATGTTATGCATAAGGCGTTGTACTGTTTTTTTTTTTCTAGACTGCAAATGCAGTGCATGGTCTGTCACCATATACCAGTACAAACATTAAAATTTTGTTCCTGAATCAATTTGTATTTTTATTTTGTTTCCCACCCTTGTCATTCAGATGTTTTGCAGAGTTTACATCAGAAAATGCTTGGAGACATAATGACATTTTGAATAGCTTGTCCATGAACCATGATTCATGGACTTGGGATTCTGATGGCACTGATATGCTCACTGACATAAATATTTGCTTTTAAGACATGGATTAAAGATTCTCTACAGGTTACTTGCTTTTGCAGGTAATCCATGATGTTTTGCTGTTTGCACTAAATGTTTTGAGAAATGCAATCACTGGTTTGCAAGTGTTAAGGATTATATGAGGAATGCACCAAAGCAACTGTAAAGTCATAAACTTCAACATGTAAAGTCTAGGGATAATTCATTATATTAGCAATAATATGACAGGAAAATCACACAAGTGTACACAAGGGTATTTCTGAGTATTTATGCTCTGCTGCCCCGTACTCACCCCACTGTTTCCCCATTACCCCATTACATACTTTTCATACCTACTGTACTTTATTTACATCCCAAAAACTTTGGGATGCTCTGTAAAACGTAAATAAAACAGAATGCTAGCCAACTTTTTTTGAAACATGAACAGCATCAAATTCAGAATGAGTTTATATTTCACATATAATTTACATTTATGTCATTTGCCAGACACTCTTATCCAGAGCAACTTACATATATCTCATTAATACAATTGAGGGTTAAGGGCCTTGCTCAAGGGCCCAGCAGAGACAGCTTGGCAGTGCCGGGATTTGAACTTAGAATCTTCCGATCACTTAACCCTTAACCCCTGAGCTACCACTGCCTGGCAAGCAATAAAATTTACAAAAAATCAATAAGGTTTATCAGTTTGAACATCGAATATCTTTGTATTGTGTTCAATTTAATATAGATGTAATTGTATTTCCAAACCACTGCATTCTGTTTTTATTTATGTTTTACACAGAGTCCCAATTTGTTTGGAATCGGGGCTGTATGTCCTGTCAGATACCCAGTATGGATCTGGGTTCTACAGTCAGATGTGATAAAAGCAGAGCAGTTTCCCGGTACCAGACTCAAAATGAGAGATGACAGCCGGCTAAGAACATGCAGTCCTAACAAGGATAAATGGCATGTGACATCATAGGTCAAGTAAAAAAAAAGGTTGCGATTTGGGGTTTGGTTCACTATAAGCATTGACTGAATGACTCCAGTAAGTGGCGATAAACCATCCTTTCATCCTTCCATTATTTTGTCCTCACCTCAATGCCATAGCGCTGGCGCATTGTTGACCTCATGGCCAGGGCTACTGGGGGAATCAAGCCATAACCGTCAAGCATTGGTAGACACAAACATTCGCCAAACTTCCTTGCAGTGGAACAGGCGAAACAGGGGAAACACCAGAACGAGAAACAACCTGTGAACATGAACAGGGTCAGAGAACTACAGGGAAATTGAGTCATGACCAGTGTGGGATTACTCAAATCATTTGGAGCTGTCAAGTGTTGTACATCGCACCATAAGCATGGTATAATAAGATTATACTATTATAGTATCTATAAGAAGAAGAATAACCTTGGAATTAAACAAAATGCCTACAAATTGTGACATTGACTTAATCTATGGAATATTATGAACATAACTATTAGGTAAATAAAAAGACAGGCTCTCTTCATGACATAAAATTTAGATATAGAATGAGCAGGAAGTTGATATGATTAATATGATAAATATCCAGATCTTAAAGAGCCTTTAAGGTGTGCCGAATAATAGACTGGAAGCTAACGTAATTATGCATTAGCATGATGAAAAATCCTGCTTGGCACGACAAACTACTAGCTATTATAACAATGACTGAGCTGCTTAAACTGGGGGACTATGCTGCTGTATTTTCATATTTTCACTTATTCTCTTATAAGTCTAATTACCTGACTGTTGTGTTGTTTTCTCCTCTATTATTTATGATTTATTTTATTATTATTTATTTTCTCCTGTTGTGTCATCTTTCTCCTCTAACTCCTCTATAGTCACTACATTTACATGCACAAAATATGCCCTTATTCCTGAAAAAAATATTATTCCTACTAAGCTGTTTACACGGCTAATGAAAATGAACATTCCACTAACAGTCCTGTTTACATGCAGTCATGCATATTCTGATTAACATAAAATACCCCATGACGTACGTATAGCTGTCCGTAAACAGACAAGAGGCCGTGCGGCCCAAAAACTGACATAAAAACTACAATGGAGATGCATATTCCCAAATGTGCGGCATACGTGTCCAAAATATGCTCCTAAAACCCAAATAATATCAGCATATCCTCATGTCTTCATCGGAAAGTGCTAAATTCAGAATAAGACCAAATTCAGAATATTCAATTTACGGAATATGCTGTTTACATGACCCGTATCAAATTCCAAATATTGTTATATTCGGAATAATAGGGAATAATAGTTTCTTCTGGAGCAGTTTGACCAGCTCAGAATGTGTTTAACTGCTGATAACTGAACTGACTAAGCTGGAATTTTAGCAGGCAGTTAGCATTTCACAAAACTACTGGACTAATCACACTTGCTTCAAACCATGTCATGTTGTTATGTACTATGAAGACAGGTTTACGTGATTTGTGACACTATAGAAATACATAATACATCATATAGATGAACAAGGTAGCAGCAGCCATCTTAAAGCTGGAAACTCTATACTTTCTCTGCATATGTTCTGTAGGTGGTATGGCCACATTCTGTTCAATTTGTATTAGAAATATTATAACATGGTCTAATCTTTCTGTTTACAATAGATAGATAGATAGATAGATAGATAGGTCTCGTTTGCCTCACACATATTAATCTCACTTGAATATTAACTTGCAATTTTATTTGTAAAGAAATGGCCTTTCCGTTTATTTTCACTGTTTCCACCCTTCCTGCCATCTTTGGGCTGTCATTGCTAATCTTTACTCACAGCTATCATGTCTTACTCATGGGTTTTTAAATGTTAGCAGCATTGTAGTACTGAATGTGCCAACTGTCCTCTTTCTTATGCATAAGCTCATAGACAAGTGTCATTTTGAGTGACCAGGGAGAGAGGTAGATCAGTTGTCACACACAGGGAGTTTGTCTGGGGTATGTGCTCCGATTTCAAAGAAAAAAATGCACACGTAGTTTTTTCCTGGTCTCGTGTCCTTCGTGTGTCATGCATGACTGTCTAGTTGTCAGGTGTAATCGTGTACCTGTCATACAGGTCTAGGCAATGCAGGCCAAACATCATTACAATATAGATGGAAATGTATGGAGACTGACTCACACTCTGGAACATTTTCACAGAAGTCACAGATGCCTGAGCTCCACTGATTGGAGTATGTCGTGCTCACCACCATGGCAGGCTGAGGTTGCTGCACGACCATGCTCGACATGATGCCTTCACACATGCACACATAGACAGTGACAATTTAATCCTGAAGCCTTTCAATGAGTCTTAAAGCAAGACGCTACAGGTAATAAAAATAACTATTTCGGTCATGTCAATCATTTTTCAGATTGCTAGATAAACTATATCTATAACTATGTCCGCTCATCTATGTCCATTCTTAAACCGTAATAATAAAATGCTAGAATAAGGAGTAATATGTTTCATTGACTGTTTTTTGTCCGCTCACAACCACTGTATTATCTGAAAATGAGCAATTTCGAAGAAACTTTTTATCCCCACCCACTCATACAATCACACCATGTCAGGTATTCCTAAAAGGCTTGTTAACTGACAGAAATAACAGGTTATGTGTCATAATGATACACATGACAGTTTCTTTTATAAACTTATAAATCATTTTCAAAATGATTCTTTCTTTTCTAATACCCAGAAATCTCAGTTTCTAGAGTTATACTACAGTATATGGTATAGTCTTGCTTAAATGATAGATCATTTCAACAAATTGTTCTAAAAAAAAAGTTTTTTTCCACTTCCAAATGATGTAAACATAATTTTTCAAATACTAATGTCCTTGAAGCTATTCTGTAAAACAAAGAAGACACTTCAATGCTATAACATAGACTATTACATGGAAGCAAAAGGTTAAACCCTGACAGCATTCTTCACTTGCCTTCTATGTGAATTCTGAAAGGGTGCTTTAACAATCCAAAGAAGAGTATCATTTTAAAGGCTAAATTAATTACGAGTAACCCTGAATGTAGCTCGTGTAGCCGCTCACCTGTGTGAAGTATTGCAGGGGTCAAGACGTGAGATGGACACACTGAGGACTGACTGCTCTTTGAGACTTGAGAGTGATGATAAGGTAAATTCACACCTCAGGGTTTGTGCTACTGGTCTAACTAGTCAGACAAGTGTGCTATGTAAATGTCATGTCTGGTGTACAACCGGATTTAGTTATTTTTATGCATTAGTTAATAGACAGCACACCCGATGGAAAAAAAAAGTTTCTTGCTTGGCCTGAGTTTAGTTTAAGCATACGTTTATGGAAGGCTCTAATTAGGGTTCACACACATTCTTGAAAATGAATTTCCAGGAATTTCAAGCTTTCAAGAACAGATTTTTTGGTTGAACAATATAACGTTTTATTTATTCTATTTACTTATATGTTGGTTTTGGAACTCTTATAATACACAGGACTCACATTGGTGTCACCCCTAAACACAATCCCCCTGGACCTCCTGGATGTCTTCCTGTACCAGACCATACAGAATCCTTAGTAATGTTTTCGTACTGGTGTCATTCGTAAAAATACACGTAATTGAAATTACCGTGTAATTATCACTAAATGTAATGGCAAAAATAGTGACCTTAACAAGAAGCAAAATTATAATTAGCCTACAACTTTAAATTTAAATGTCATACACTGCCTAAAAGTATTTACATTTACATAGTTTCTTGTGGGTAAAGTGACAATTCGGTAAGAAAACAACAGAATTCATAGTTAGACCATTTTAAAACATCAAAATTATGTTTATTTTAATGTTAAACTTTACCGTTACATATGAACCATTAATGGATTAGGTTTGCAGAATCAATAACTGCCCAAATAATGTAGAAGTTGTAGACAAATGCATATGGAAATCTTTTAAAAACTATAAAAACACCAGCAGCAATTAAAACAACAGCATGTGCTTATAGCACATGCAGACAAAACCACACAATTTGAAATGATATTGTAATTGGGTAATAATGACAACTCTGCCCATTAAAAATATTATTATTATAAATATTAACATTAATATTTTTTAAATAAAAAAAATATTATAATATAATAAATATATAATATTTTGATGTCAGTTATTTTGGTGTCACTCCCTCAGTCTGATGGTGTTACCCGGTGCGATCTGCACCCTTACACCGCCTAGTGACATCACTACAAGTCAGCTCTTACTATTTAGACCACACTGATGTGGATAGATACATATACCAGGCAGGTTCATCCAGTTTGGGTGAAACTGTGTCTAATGCAGTCTCAGATTCCTGTTCTTGGCTGAAAGGGGTGAAACTTGATGTAGTCTTCTGCTTTTGTGGCTGCTTTTATGCGACAGATTATCTGATAAATGACACTAATGCTGTAATCAGTGAACTGCTATTTAATTAAGCCTAGTTCTGTGGTAGTGCTGATTAAAATGTTGCAAATAAATATTTTAAATAAATATCTTTTGTATATAATATATTTTTAAAAGATAAAACAAAATGAATAATCAAGGAAAGCTTATTCAATTAACACCCTAAAAATAATCAAATAGTAATAAAAAAAAAAAATCAAAATAATCAGCAGTTGCAGCCCTGATTAAGAATGATGTACTACCATACACGTCTGCACACTTCAAGAGTCTCACAATACCACTCTGGTCTTGAATGAAGTCAGAGCTAATCTTACAGTCACCCATTCATTATCATGACCTATGGTGAGAAAATGTGTTCACTGGGTGGAAATTTTACCATTATTTTGTCTTTAAATCAGAAAATGGGAACAACATCACAGTACAGTGCAAATTCTGCCTTCCAGCTGAGAAAATGCTGTCATCATCCACATATTTGGTATTGAGGTAATCCAAAAGTAACAGAGAGAAATCAGTTACATTACTTTAAGTTTGTGGTAATTAGATTAAGTTACTGACTACATTTTTAACAGGTAATTGTATAGGAAAACATTTTGAAAGTAACCCTCAAAACCCTGCTGATTCTCCTTATTTCTTCCTTGTCATCCTTCCAGTGATTCCTTCCGGATTCACACTGCCACCTGTAAAAATGTGAAACGCAGAAGGCGCCAAACTCTCTAGAGGTTTGTCCATACTGGGCTACTGTAGCTCCGCAACGTGGCAGCTCCATAGAAGAGGACCCGCTCACTGTGTAGATATAAAGGGCTCATTTTAAGCTTATAAAAAGACAATGAATAATAGTTACAGGTAATTATACACTAATGAAAACGTAATTATGAATTATATAAGTATATTGTAGAATATGTACTCCATTTCTGCTAATAGATACCCTCAAAATCCTTCATAGTGGACCTGTAACCTTGCTGTGGTGAAGCTTCATTTAACATTTAACATTTAACATTTATGAAAGATTGCTTCAGTCAGTGTCAGTGCTTTCGAGGTAAAGCTGTAAAGCTGTTTTCCGCCGCAGGGAAAGTCTTCAGGACATAGAAATGTGTGTCTGTTTCATATTTCAAAAGCCTTTAAGTGATGTACTACAATTTATTTTAACATGAAAGGTGACTGGATTTCTGTCATCAAGCAAAACTGTTGAGGTATTCATACACATACAAGCCATGCACCACAGGTAGATGCAACAGAAGTAAAAATAACTAAATCAAATAAAATGAAAATAAAAAATGGCCACAGATATTAAATACATACTGTAAATTTGCACACACCTTAGGTTAACATTACACACTCACAGATTTGTGAAGCATTCAGTAGGGAAAAGTTCACAACTAGTTTTCATAAGGATAAACTGTGTCATGCAACATTTTTTGACTCTGACAAAAGCGCCATAAAAACAAAAAGAAGTTTACTTTTGTGTGTTGAAGAGAAACTTTTTTTATTCAGATGAACTGGACAGACCAGGTATCAGTCAACAGATTTACAGTTCATGAGTGACTTAATCTCTGCTATTATGAATAGTCTTTCAGAGCATGCTACGCTTTACTGTTATGAAAGAGATGTGTGTGCTTGTGTTCTACACAAGGTGAGCGTTAGATAGATGTACCAGTGGAACACGCCATCTTTTAGCTGAGGAAGAAGAGCGTGAGGAAGTCCGGGCAATGGACAGCGCAGCTGCTCTTCTCTTAATTTCCCTGGAGAGCTGACACCAGGACAGAGGATAACAACAGCAACCGTAGAAACAATCGCTATACAGACTGCCCTGAAAGAGACAGGAAGAGTCAGCGTAAGCGAGAGAAGAAGAAGCAGAGAGGGAGTGGGAGGATAAAGACATGTAAAGGGCAAATGTAGGAGGTCAATGATGGTAATTATGGCTAATGTCAAGAAACATGACACTACCTGTGTGTGACACATGAATCCAGTGCCTGAAAGTTTCAGTCTGATTTCAATGATTTAGAACGTGTCTGCACACTAAAAACAACATTTCATATTGTTTCCTAGCACTGCTGTGTGTTTGAACAGTGTGTATATTCCGTATATCAGACAGTCAGAAGTTGCGGCTTTATTTTCCATAACAACGGCTGTGACAATAGTGTTAGCTGTAATTCCAGGCACAGGTTCAGATTAATGCGCTTGCTCTAATATGTATCATTTATATAACAACAGCTCATTTGCAGGAACTTGCATCGTGGATAAAAGCAAATAATCACTGATACAATGAAACGTTCTGTAAAAAGATGTGGGGTATTTTTTGGTCTGTAAGGAAGTTGTCTCTCGTGTCAGTGCTTTTTAACAGTTAGCAAGTTTTCCTCCATGGGAAAGTCTTCAGGACTTCCTGGTTCCTGGTTCCATGGTCTTATTAACTTAATTGCTAAGAAGCAAGACTGGATACTGCTACAATATAAATTAGAATGGGAAATTAAAATTTGTAATTGTTGGCAAATCACTGTGTCATAAGAGGAAGTGTTAATTAATTAATATTTTAATTATCGTTATAATGAATAAGAACTTATCATTAATTATTGTAGATGTAGTAAAAGTTTATCAAAGTACACAAGTCTCTAGAGAAATAGTACATTTCTGACAAATGTCCTTCATCAGCTGTGCTCCTGAGGCTCTGGGAGGTGAAACTCCCACAAGTAGATGGTTGAAAGGCTTGGTGGTGTAATAGCTGTTGTCAAAACATGACATTCATTTCATGGGGCTCGAAAATTCCGAGAGTGCAGATGAGTGCCTACTCCTTATGTTTCCTCAGTTCATTGCTCTCATAACAAGTAACAATGCAGACAGAGATATCGTTAATGCTATGTTCATCGCTATTGAAAGGTCTCGCCACTGGGAAGGAGAAATCCTTCATTCTTACTTTCAGTCCTATTATTAGTATCCTATATACAGGCCAACTTCTTCACAGCTAATGAGAGAGAGAGTGATGACTTCCTCCAGCTAAGTGAGGAAACGCTTTATCCTTTTATTTATTTGTGCTTTCCGTTTTGTGAACTTGGCATTTTTATGGAGTTTTGTGGGCGTCACCAAACGCAAGTCAGCTGTTGTGTACACATGACCAGTAACTTACAGCTGATTACCATTTATCAAATGCTTGCAAATTTATTAACAAAGCCATAACAATTACAGGCTCTACAGGATCAACTTTTGTCCCTCTTCACTCCTTATGCAGCACTACAAGCATTTTTTTTTTTTTACTGACTTGCTGCAAGAGATTGGCTGTACATTGGAGAAAGCACAACACACACCAGCTCATTCTCATTGTTAGGTCTTTCGTCTGAAACATCCTGTTTCACAAGAAAACTTTGTGTACTTTGCTTAACTTTTACCACAAAATATATAGAGAAACAGGATGCTGATCAGCTGACCTTCATCAGCTATGTAAGCAAACTGCTTCCATATATATCTGTAAAGACATACACACACGTCCACTTCCTGCCAAATGTCTGCATACCTTTATGTCAAAATGAGGTAACAACAAAGCATAAAGTCATTAGCATATTTCTTTATTATTACAAGTAACAGATGTTGTCAAGCGTGCGTTTCAAGATATTGTTTGGGAAATATTTGCCTTTACATCTGTCGCCGTTTTTAGTATTTTGTTGGCAGCTTTTGAAACTTTGTGATCATAGTATTTGGTGCCACTATTCTTCTCAAATTTTCATCAGGAACTCTTTTCAGGGACATAGTTGCCTTCATCTGATTATGTCTAGCGTCGGAGAGGATCTTAATAAAACTCTTACTAATTTCTGTGAGTTGTTTTCATTCATTCATTCGTCTTTAGTAAGTCCAAGTTCAAACTGCTGATACCTGAGCTGTGAGCTGCCAATAACTACCTGCCTTTGTTCTTCTCAGACCAATTTTCTTGATTGTGCTTTAGATTTGCTTAAGATTGTGTCTTGTTGTAGTATACATCCATGTAGGTGGGCTTATGGGGGGGTGCAAACTTTTGCACTCAAGCGTGTGCTGTAGAGATCAAAGCACTCTGCAATCCAAGACAATATTTACACATGCAAATTAATCAGATAATTGCAAATATATATTGGCAAATAATTGATTCTACATGTTTACATGCACTTAAGTAATGTGATGATGTGAAACTGCTGATCTATGAGTCATTCAGTAATGAGGCTACATGACGTGTACCTCTACAGTTCCTTTAAACCCACTAAATAGCCTGCTACAGAGGAAGGGCGAGACATTTCCTGGTATATTTTTTAATATGACGTTTTGGAGTTTTGCTTTAGAGAAAAAGTTGGCTTAGCTCCGTTTGGAAGGTGTAGTGTTAAATGCAGTCTGTTGTGGGGAGGTCTTGGCTTTCTGTTTATGTTTACACACATGCACATATGTAGAAAAACAAAAACAAATAAAAAACAGATTAATTGCAGACTATATGTGTGCCAAATAACATGTTTCTTTATATCTAATAATGGCTTTAATCTTGTATAAAATATCGTAGTATGTTGTTTACATGAACACTTGAATAATTGCCTAAAATCATACAATAAATGTATTATGGTTGTAAAACACAGCTCAATGTCTTGTATGTGACTTGATCCAGCAACATGAGTCATCCAGCAACATGATCATTGTTTCTGTTTATATTACACACATATTTCTCCTACAATCCTTGTGAAGATCTTTTGTTGACATAATTATTACTGCAGCTACACCTAATACTAACCCTAACCTCCAAGAGTTAAAACAGTTTTCCTCATGAGGACATGCCAAACACCCCCACAAGGGTCCCTGTGACTCATTTGGCTGGACCGATCACATATTTCTAATATTGCATTAAACTTGTATTCAGTTACAAATTATTGTGTCCAAGTTTTATATATATATATTCTTAAATAATATATCCCAGGTTTTTTTTGTAATTAAATAGAAATATAGAGAATATGTTGGAGGTGAACCATAAAGAGTTCCCACACACATACTTCGGGGCGTAAAGCTTACTAAGGACAGTAAACCACAGAAAGGTGTTTGCGTATGTGTGTGTGCGTGCATGTGTGTGTGTGTGTGTGTGTGTGCAGTTTGGCCCTTGGCTGACTTTATCACCTAACCCTCATCCTACACGTAGCTGCAGCTCACAGTGTTGTTGAATGCTGGGAAGTTTTGCTGCTCGTTTGAGGTTAGAGGTGCTTGGGGTGCTCTTATCAGCCCTTAGTCTCTAACTGTCATACATAGTTCTCACTAGACGATACACAGAGATTAAGATGTTTATCAAAATGGGTTTTCAAATGGAAAGTAGAGAAAGAGTTTAAAAAAAGACTCTAAGTCTGGCCATGAGATAAGTGTGTATGCACCTTCTGGTCTGTATATTTCAGGTAAGCATATAAATATAGTGCTGTGCAAAAGTCTTGAGCCACCATAAAATAATGATAAAATAATTGACTTCAAAAATAATGGCCTTAAATATTTCTACTTAAAAGAAAAATACTACAGCATGCAGTAAACGGTAATAAACTAAACAAAGTCAGTATTTGGTGTCACAACCCTTTGCATGTTATTTCTTATATAGTAATCCCAGGTACAGTAAGCTTTAACTTTTACTAAGCATCGTAGAGAATCTGCCAGAGTTTTTCTGGAGACTTTGACTGTCGCACTTGCTTCCCAGGAGCCTTCATTATATATATCTATATATATATATAGATATATATATATTTTGTCTGAAAAGTGCTCTCTAACGTAATATGAGGCTTTCTTTATTGACATAACACATTTTTCAAATACAAATAATTTTTTGGAAAAGTAATGTTTGGAAATCTAAAATGTTTTTGTGCTGACTCAGTGCTGCAGTATTCATAAAATAAATATTGATAACAAGATTTGTACTAAAAAAATGTAGATGTATGTTTACATGTGTGTGTGCTCCTGTGTGTTACCTCTATGCCGTAGCGTTCTCTTACTGCAGCGCGCATGGCGAGGGACGCTGGAGGCACGCAGCTCACACAATCCAGCAGAGGCAAACACACACATCCTCCTGCAGCTCTGCTCGTCTTACATGCAAACACAGGCAAACACCAGAGTGCAAAGCAACCTACACACATACACACAATCATGTGTCACAATCGCCTACACACACAATTATAAGCAGATCAGCAGTGTAGCAAACAGGTTTCCCTGTTTATATCGATATAAAGCATGCCAGAAGTACTCACAGTCACCCATGTCCCTCCAACATTCACACAGTCCCGTGCTCCACTGACTACCAGATACTGGACCAGGCTGAGACCGGACCACTGTCACCTCTACAGGGAGTCTTTCCATGCTCTAATCAAGTGCTGGAGCACAAACATTCAGCTTCAAATGTCCTGAATACAGGACTCATTATACACCATGCTACAGTGTACCATAAGAATGAAGCATACCTTTTTAATAGAACATTTTCCCTTCTCAAAACAGAGTGAGAAATCATGTGATGTGTACTGTAAACAGTAAACAGATACCTGGCATGAAGTGTCAGCTCAGGGTTTAGTCTACTTGCTGACCAGGTCTTTTTTATTTAGAGAAACAACAGGCATTTCCCCCCAATGCTAATACATATTTCTCTAAAACTGTACTCAGATGAAATCTGACTATTTAAGACAGCAGTTCAAACTGGAGGTCCACTGGGAGGTGCCAAGGGGCCAAGAGTAATTTTTGACAATTTATTAAATCATACATCTGCCAAATGTTACAAAGTGGTACATGTGTAAAGGTAGTAGATGATATCAAAATGTTAGGAAAATGAAATGTTTTCTAATCAATCGCAAACCATGACAAGTTAACAAGTTTGCTGTAATGTCATCAGAACTGTTCCATGGCTCTTGATCGCTGGTTTTAAAGAAAATTGTTAGCATCAGTTAACACTTACAGCTAGTTAACAGCATTTATATTTACTTTTACCATTTCTCCATAGTACAGTGGAAGGACAAATGGACCTTCTTGAAAGGAGAAAATTTTGTTCCAGTAACCCTGGCAATAAAGCAGACTGAATCCTGAGCACTTAGAACCTCTTTCAATGTATAATTTATCTGGAAATCTAATTGTATAGTCTATAGTAATCTAATCTATCCTATAATAATATCTGGCATGCTTTTGACTGAGAGCTTCCTTTTTATGCTCTTTCCATTCCCATATTATGATTTGCATAACTTTCTTGCCTGAGGGGCTAGTTGATTATTTTCATGATTATGATGATTAAGACATTTGCTGTAACAGCCTGTAACAGGACATGGGAGAGAGAAACCCGAGGCACCTGGATTCAGATCACGCTAGATCACAGCCCACTTTTCCAATGGATTTTTTAATTCCTTACACTTTTCTTAGTCACTTTGAGAAGCTGTCTAAGTTTTCCCATTCTCTTTATATCCCTTAAAAATTCAGCAGGTGTTTTTTCTGACTATGCCTTGACAAAGGATAAGTGAGCAGTGTGCTGACTGGCTGAGCTTCTTAAGCTTCCTTCTGTATATCCTTTCTCTTTTCAGAGATGGTGTATGGATCTTTGATAACTAAAAGTTAAATGTCTGTACATTTTATTTAACGGAATCAATATGCTTAATTCTTTCACATCATATCCCATTGCTAGGTTTTTGGTTGGAAATGACAGGTTGAAATGAAATCCTGAAACAGCAAAAAAAACCAAAAAAAAAAACACAGAAATAATATACTGTTAAATGTATATCAGAATTAGTCCTGTCGCATAATTGATGTAAAATGTGACAGACATTTCTAAGGGCCTCGATACAAAAATGCACAGTCTAGCTCTATGATTTACATATGCAAATTTGCTGACGGCAGTGAATTTTAAACGAGCTGCTCTTCCAGCTTATTTTCTATATATGGACTACGCGGAGTGTAAACTGGTTTAACTACATGAACCTTTTCGCACTTCATTAAGTTTTAATGGACTTTTTGACTTCTTCTCCTTTAAGCCGTGCTCAATTCTTAACGTTCCAGCTCACATGCAACCATTCAAACAGCCATAGAGTGGTAGTGTTTCCTCATCTTCACACCATACATAAACACAGAGATTAGTGAGTGTCATGAACTACCAATGTGCTGATAGTATTTCAGATAGAAAATGGTATGCAAGAGAGAAATGCACTGGCTCTGAAACCATGAGTTTTCAACCATGTGGACACAAACTTGTGAAAACATGTTTCATGCCGTGGTTTGGGCTTGAATGGCTAAACCGACCGTCACCAGGATAAACATTATATCAGCGTTTCACAACATCCTATTCAGGAGGTAAAAACAAAAGGAGATAAGCATGAGGAAAATTTTGCATTTATCATGCATTTAATCAAAACATTTGAAATTACAACACAACATGTTTATGTCTTTGAAAATCCAAAGAATTTATTTAAAGCCATTTTATATAAAATACAGAAAAAACAGCATGATCCAATAAATTGCAAAATATATGAAAATTACAGTGTGCAGATAATGATTTGAACAGATACATATAAAAAATTTATATACACACATCCCAGGATGAATTAAATTGGATGTTACCCAGCAGGCAAATGAGAAATGTAGACGAAGGGTTTTTTTTTGCCTTGAATATACTCCTCTGAAATTAGTAGTTTAAATAGGGATGGAAAGATGGTAATAACTGCCATCAGATGGTTTGTTTGTGGCACCTGATAAAGTCAAAACCACACACACTGATTAAAAATCATGATTAATCAATACAATACAAATAAACTGTGATACTAAAAATTTAAACTAAACATGTGTTAAATAAATTACCTTTGTGCTGCCGCAGCCTGCAAGTATACAGTCCATCAGCTTTAGGGGAATTTTGTGTCTTCAGTGTTACCATGTTGTTTGTGTGGACTACAGAGACAAGGAGAGAGTGATTTCTGATCTGGAACTGGTATAAGAAAATTGTATTGTATAGTGGGGGGGGAAAAAATCTGCCCTGACATAAAAAAGGACCAGAATACTTACATATACATGTGCAAGCATTCACAGATCTCTGATTCTGTGGCTTCCCTCTATAGGATTGCACTAATATAAAAAAAAAAATACAGATAAATACACGTTGATTCTGATCCACCTCAATCTGGCTCAAGTATCAAGATATGATATCACATATTACAAGTACTTTATTCCATATTATTAAAACAAATGTAAAATATTTACATTGGGAAAAATCTAGATTTCCCTTTTACATATTGTTTACATGTTTGTTCTTACTGGGTAAGGTTATGCTCAGATGTTGAAGATTATTCGGTTTCGTTTTTCTGTTACATTCTGAAAGGCTGAATTCGACTATATGAAAGGTTTGGCTTTCTAAAATTAACCTGTGAATATGAATCAAACTTCAACAGAGGATTGGACATCTATAAAACGGCATTTTATTACACATGCAAGAATACGTCTTTAAAATAAAATGATTTGCTGTTATTACCTGAATGGTTGCTTAAGATGGTGGCCAAGATGACCAAGGTAAAAATCATCAAAACGAGCTTGGACATCTTTTCAGTGATATTATTTTGTGATTCTTCACTGTTCTTCTTTCTTATGCGTAATAGATGCAGAAGAGGTCTTACTTGTACTTATATACCCTTAGACTATCTGTCATCACTTCCTTGCCCACTACCTTACACAATACGACACATATTAGGTTTGCATGTTGGTCAGGGCAAATAGGTCTCAACAGGTCCTGACATATCTTCATCTTGTACTGAGAACAAAGATTTGTTGTCTATTGCCAAATTCAGTAAACATAACCACTGAAGAGAAAAAAGAGAACTGAAATTTGAATTCTTCAGGGTTTGATTACAATCTATGGCCATAAACCAACTGATCTTGGTGACAAAGTTGCTTATGAACATTCTCACTGACTCCTCTCTGCTCCAAAAACTTGAGAACTAAGTCTTGGCAGAAAATTAACGCTTTTACATTCACCTGCACTTCACTGTGTTTACCCTTGCAAATGCTTTGCAGTGCATCACAGCCCCTTTATGATGTAAGACAACTTGTTTAGCTCATGGTTTATGGGACAATTTGCAAAGTAAATTTTAATTATACCACAAGCAATGTATTAAATCGAACAGAGTTACATTATAGAAAAGCAAGTAATTAATACATGGCCCTATTTTAAACCTGACACGATTAGAGTTTATGTGGCTCACCAAGCACTAGACTTTGGCAAGCAAAAACAGATGTTTCTGTAAAAGAGTGCAAAGCATTTATGTGGGAACCACAGTCATTTGTAAGGAATGTCTTCCTGCTTTGCAAGCTGTTCACAGAAATTAATTGTTTACTGAGCTACATATGATCAAGCTTGCTTGTTTGGGAAGTCTTTTGCATTGTAGATGTTCTTTATGAAGAAACTTGACATGCTTATGGGGGAAGACTTGATTATTAATAACGCTCAGAGTCACAAGTTTTAGAAGCGGGTCTTGATTATAAAGAAACTACTGGTATTGTTAAAATATTGGTAAATATCTTACCAATGTATGGTAAATATTGGTAAATTGGTAAATAGCTCATAAGATAGTTGTACTTTCACATTCATGCAATTATCCAATCGGCCATTCATATGACAACAGATGGGTGAGGTTTGCGCTGACAGGAAGTGTATGGTAACTCAAAGAAACATTTTTTACAGCTGACATGAGCAGAAAAGCATTCCTGAACACACTGCATGCCAAACATTGAAGTGGATGGGCTATGACAGCAGAAGACCACACCAGGTTTCACTTCTGTCAGCCAAGAACCTACAAGTAGCCTCACCAAAACCGGAGAGTTGAAGTTTGGAAAACTGTCACCTTTTCTTAATCTTATACCTTCTGGAGCACTACTTGCTAACTAGTCATTAATAGTGAATTATCATGTGTTTCACTTTAAAATACTGTTTCAGATCATCATGAACCTCTAGGGAAGGGCACAAAGACATGTCAGTCATTTTCTAACATATTCAAATGACTGACTCATTCAGAAATGTTTGGCAAGGTAATTCAGAGACTATGGAAGTAAGACACATACGAGAAATGGTGTATTATGTAAACCATCACTTTGTGCCTGGTAATTATTCAGAAACCGCACTGACATATGTAGCTTGGTGGTTAAGCTGATGAGTTACTGATAAGAAGGTTATGAGTTCAAATCCCAGCACAGTCAAGCTGCCACTGGTGGGACCTTGAGCAACGCTCAACTGTTTAAGATGTATAAATGAGATAAATGTAAGTTTCTCCTGACAGGGGCATCTGGCAAATGCAATGTACTCCTGCCAAAAACAATAAGTAGAGGTAAGAAACTCTTGTCTACTAGAAAATAGACCTTTAGCTAGAGTCTCATTAGTAGACCAAATTAGCTGAAACTGCCACATATAAATGATGAAAGACTGCTCAGAAGCAAGAGTGATCAACATGTGGTGTATCAACCTCTGCCTCTTCTGAGCAAGCAATTTTATTTTTATAATAATAAAAGGAAAAAAAAACATTTATATTATAGTTCTGAAGTATTGGAGCATGCTTCAGCTATAGTTCTTCAACAGGATTTCAGAACCTGATATGATTAGTAATTAATCAGTAGTTAGCTGATAGTTCATAATAAACTACCAAAAATTTTACTTCATTATTACTTACCCAGTTATTCCTTAATTACATAATTACTATTCAGTACTAGTTAACAGCAGTGATATAGGTGTCAATATAGTGTTACTCTTTTGGTCCTGCATACTCCCTTCATGGTTTCCTATGAGTTATTGAATGATACAGTAAAGTGCTACTGTAAGATGATTATAAATGAACTACTGAAAGGCTCCATATGGAGCTAAATAGCTTATTTGTTACATTCTCACTGCTGCCTATCCAGGACCCTGATGATGACATTTGATCAATTGTTAAATGACCTTTAGAATAGGTTATCTATATCACAACACGACTTCAATATCAGCATGGCAGGGTATCATAGCTGAAAATGCCCTGAAGTGTTTAGCCAAGCTTAAAGTGAGACATTATTTTCATTTGTGTGGGCTATGCAAACACCTCCACTGTGTATGACTCATGTAGTAGCCTACACTGCCCACATAAACGTGTGGGATGAGATTTGCATGTGGTGTTGTGGCCTCGATGTGCGCGCGCATGTCAACACTGTCCTCCCACAACTGCTAAGATTCGCCACTGTGCTGTAGCACGCACACACACACACACACACACACGCACGCACGCACGCACACACACACACACACACACACGTTTTTCTATCTTTGTAAGTACCTGCCATAATGACTTCTGTTACTAATAATGTTGTCTACACTGTAATCTAACTGACATAATCTAAACTATCACATCTAAAAGCCTAACCCCAACCCTAACCCTAACCCTAACCCTAACCCTAAACCTGAACACTAAAACCAAGTCTTAACCCTCAAACAGCACTTTGATGACGTGAGGACCAGCCAAAATGTCCTCAATTCCCCAAAAATATCCTCACTCTGTTGTTTTAATAGGTGTTTCGGTCCTCAATATGTAGCAAGTACACACACACACACACACACACACACACACACACACACACACACACACACACACACAC
>JAQQZR010037924.1:0-19494 GCA_030068235.1 Notoglanidium macrostoma
AAAATATTGGCTCATGTGATTTGAAAGTCTTTTAGTTTTCATTTTATTCAAATTTAAAGAACGTCCCAACTTTTCTGCAATACGGGTTGTACAACATGATCAGTAGACATTATAACATATTGTGAAATGCAATTTTTTGGCCCTAAAGATGACAACACAAAAAAGGGGCAACTTTAACTGACAGGTGGAGCGCGGAGGGGAGAAAGGCGAGACATTGCGGAGGGGGAGGAGAGAGAGAGAGAGAGAGAGAGCGAGAGAGAGAGAGAGACTCGCTAGAGGCGGAGCGCATCCATAATATAACGATCAGTCGGAAACACATCTTCCTTCCTCGATTAATCCCTGCATTTACATCCTGTTGGTTTCACGGAGCTGTATCCCAAATACTGGACTTCTGCGTTGGTTTGTGCATGCGTGCGTCTTGTCATGCCGATCAAACGCTCTACTGAAAGTCGTGCTTTAAGCGCCGCGGTCTGGGTGGGCATCCTGTGCGGAATCATCCTGACTCAAGGTAATCTTCACTATTAGATTACATTGCAAATTGCTGTGCTCTTTGCTCCAGCTCTTGGCTTTCATTCTGCAAATACTCCTACATGATATTGCCGCAGTCACTTATGAAACTTTCGCTTGGCTTACCCTGCGTCAAATTATTCTGCGACAGAGCGCTGTAGTTATACGTGCTTCTCCGTGTGCGTGTGGAAGTGACATGTAGACGTCACACGCTGCATAGGCAATGCAGAAAGATTTAAGTGCGAATCGGTTGTCAGAAACCCATATGCATCATATTTTGAACATCTAAGCTTTGACATAATGCTCTTGTGTAGTTTCAGAGACACCGAGGGGCAATTTCCCGTACTGAGATAACCGAATGCGGTGTTTGGTGCGCTGTGTGATAATTTGCATCAACAAAAGGAAAGCACTCCGAGATCTGCACTATGTGAATGGGTGCATAAATCTGCACAAGTCCGTGGGTGTAGCCTAAATTAAAATTCCCCTTAAATCCTGTGTGAAGCTATGGTAGGTTTCCTTTTAACTGATTGTACTTCGTATTTATCTTATCGGAATGTCAGTTGTCACTATGGAATCGGTCGAGAGATTTTCGTTAACGTGGCACATGATCAGCCCACTTAAAAAGTGGGGAATCGTTTAAGAAACAATGACCCCGTTTTCACTTGGTATTAAAATGCGTCTTGGGCGATCTGATTACAACTGGACAGCACTAAATACGACGAAATAAGTGTAAATAACCTGCAAGACGCATTCACTCAAACAACTTGCCTAGGTGGTCTGGGACGCATTTGACCACATACCTTCTGTAGTGTACATGCTAATGCATCCGATGCGTCCCCGACATGGACGTAACAGGAAAATATTCATTAATGCTGGATGCGGTGATTGTTTTTGGTAGCAGTGTGACATGCTAGAAAAAAAATGGAGACTGATGTAGGGTACGTGGTTGGAGTGCAAGAAAATAATGAAGTTATATTGCAAGTTTAATGTTTTAACATAACTGTGTACGGGGACCTTTGACTATCTAGCAGAAGTGACGCAGGCAGTAACGAACTTAAACAAAAGTGGTCAGCTGAACACCTTGGAGACGCATGATATACACAGGTGTAAATGGCATTGTGTCTCGGCTGTCCATTTGTCACCACGTGTAAACAGGGATGTACCAATGAACGATAGGCCTATATTTAAAAATATACAAAAAAAATAAATAAATTTACATCAGCCATAAGTTACCTACATCTCATAGATCATATGTGTCACTAAATTGCATAAATTTGTACAGAGATTCATTTACTCATTTATAGATTTTTTTTTTGTGTTGCCTAATGCAAGAATCACGGAAAGTAGTTCACTGGCTTCACCATTAGTCCTGGCAGGCTACATTAAAACCAAGTGACAGGGTATATTAAACCAATTACAATGGCATAGACTGGCACAAATGATTGATACAAGAATTGAAAATCCACAATATGTGAGGTAATACCCACGGATTGCACGATTACACAAGGGCCAGAGTCAATGGATCCATCCTTCACTTGTGATTTCTCTTTTTTTTTCATGTTTGTTTGAATTTGCACACTTGCTTTATTGGATCAAGTGAAATTAAGTGAAATTCACTTGCAGACCAAGTAACCTTGGTTGATTAATTTGCTGCCAATTTTGAAGCAAATTTATGAGTGAAACTATCAGCACATCAGGGCAGTTGTAGTTAATGTAAGCTTCAGAGAGTCAATATTTCTACTGAGCTGTCACAGTGCTTTTATCAGTAGGCCCTGGCTGTAATGACAGCTTGTCTTCTGAACTCCGCAAAACTCACTCAGCTAGAATTTGTCCTACTCCTATCACACCACTATTGTGCTGTCCTTGTTTCTCATACACATGCTATATCAGAAGAGAGAGGGACAGATAGAGAGAGAGTCAGAAATCAAGAATAGCCCACAAAAAATAATGGGAGGGTTTTTTTTTTTGAAGGAAAATTTAATTCTTGTGGGGATGGGATGTTTCAGACACAGACTATAAATTTAAAGCCCTGGCTTTGCTTTCATTTGTGAACAATAGAGTGACCAATGTAGACATGTTGTACATGGTCTAAACATCAGCTAGTAGAAATCCTTAGAGACCTTAATGTTCGGTAGGCATGAATAGAGTGCCATTCCCTTAATGTATTTTTTGTACTATGTGGCATGGTTAGATTCTTCTATTTTTAAATATGCAAGCACATTTAAAGCCTAGACCAAAGCCAAAAGGTTTTGAGCCCCTCACACTTCCTGAGAATGGTTAGCTTTGGAAAATGAAGCAGGTCTCAGATCTTGTACCTTCTTTGAAATGATGGTCTGCTGTGGTTCTTTCAAATACACATAGCATGTGTTTTACATCTGGTGGCTCCTGAGAGAAAAAAGCATTAACAATCCAAGACCTCAAACCGATTCTCAGTCAATAGCACACAGCGCTTGATTCTCTGGAATGGCTTCTATATTCACTGTGGGTGGGTGAGGGTTGACCTGGTTTTAGTGTTTTGTCCTCAACAAGAATAAAAATAGAAGCAGTAAAAGGCATTTTGATTTTATTTAAAATTTTTATTATATAATAAAAATAGATTTTTATTTAAAGGCTTCTTGAACCATTTTATTTTATTATATGTTTATATATTTTATGTTTTTATACTTAATATTGAATTTATTTGGATTTAGCAAAACCTGAACTTGAATTGCTGATGTTTGAAGAATGAAAAGAATTTCTTAATAAATACATTCTGTCTGAATTTGCCTGAAGTCTTGAAACTTCAAGTTTCCCCCTTTTGTGTATTTCCTTGCTGACTGCTAATAGTATTATAGCAATAGTAATTCCAAATATAGCAAATATAGCAGTTTGTCAAGGGAATGGCTGTATGCACTCAGCAAGTTTCATGTCAATTGAATAAAGATTGGTCCGAGATATGAGCTCACCTCCTTGATAGGCTGTAATGGATGAACAGCATCTGATAACTGTCATGAGGATTTGTCTGAAGATAATCTGTGGTAAATTTGGGGAAAATTTGACCAGGTCTATCACCACCACTTTAATCTTTTTAATAAAACCCAATATGTCGGCTGCATCAATTAGGTTAACATGAAATGTCTCATCTTTGGGACTTCCCACAATATTACCAGACACAAGAATATATTTTTTTTTTTATGGCAAACATATCGACAGTTATTAGGTAAAGCATTTTTCTTTGCTTATTGCATCACCCTCTAGTGGTCCACTGACAGAATTTTTTGGGGGGTCCTCAAAATGGGGTCCTGAGTCCTTGTACGTATTTGTACCAGTCTACCAGTGTTGCGACATGAGCTAATTTCCTAGTTGGGAACTTTGCCACTGATTTTGACTAGCTATAATGGCTGAGCACTTTTGCGAATCAAAAAGCCAACAAATAACTTTTGAGATGTCTGTGCCAAATTTTGTAAAGATTGGGCAAAATTTGTGGCCTGTGAAAACTTAAGTGATTTTGATCAAATCCAATATGGGAGTAATTTATGGGGTTGACCTGGGCTTGATTAAAGTAAAGTAATGTAAGCGCTATATATGTGAAGCATGAATATGAGGAGATAGGGAAAGGGAATAAGGAGAAAACAGGGATGAGCATATGAGCAAAATATGTACATCTTATAATGCAACATACAGACATGGGTAATGGCACTCAAGATGGGACTCAAGAACTCATGGCTGCAACAAACCCTGTTTTGGATACAGAAAGCATTGTGTTCTGGCTAATCTGAGCCAATATCCCCAGTCTCATAGAAAAGTTCAAGAAGCACATAAGTTAAACTGAAAGAAGCAAGCCTACTTTTCCACACAAAGTCTTCTTCTTCCGACTTATTCCTTGTTCGGGATCACCACAGCAGATCGTCTGTCATCTGTTTCATCAATTTTTTTTTGTGTTTTTTTGGGTTCGAAATGAACAATGAACAACCTCTATTGTCTCTGCTTTGGGATCTCCTAAGATACAATCATACACAAGAATTACATATTTAAGGTCCACATATGAAAGGTTATTTGGAAAAATGCAGTGGTCAAGTGACTCAAGTTTTTGGTTATCAGGAAGGGGTACTGAATCTGTTTACCAAGTTTGGTGTCAATGCATCAAACATTTGCTGAGATATGACCTCATGTCCCATTTGGGGCTTTGCTGCCAATTTCTATTGGCTGTAATTGACAAGTGGTTTCAAAAAGTACAAATTCATATGACAAATGTTGTGAGCCTTCGTCTGCAGATCACCTGTAGCAAGTCTGGCTACTTGGACAAATTGTACAAAATTTGTGGCCTGTGAAAACATTTAGGGTTTTGATAAAATCCAACATGGCAGAAAATCCAATTTTCTGGTGCTAGAGCACTCGAGGTGCAAATGTGAAACTTCTGAAAATTTTATGAAAACACAATGCCGAATTAAGTTAGTGAGTCTTTTTAGAGCTCACATACGCTATACCTACATCACTATTCAAGGAGGACTAAGGTTAGCTAAGATTTTTTATGTAAGGGTTCATAAATGGATTTGTGGCTATGCAAAAGGCATTTGTTAGACAGCAATTTATTTGGCATAAATGGAGCTTAAACATAAATTTTCTAGCCTACTGGATGGGCACTGAGCAAAATATTGGGCTAAAGTATGTCTTTGAACAAACATAAATTACGTGGTGGGGTGGGAGGTACTTTTTTCTTTTATAAGACTGATTATGGTTACATTAACTTACCTGTAGATGTTTCCTCAGGTTTGACATAGAGTATTTCAATATTGACAGCATTTTCACTGCTGGTAAACAAGCTTTACATTGTACAGTAATGTTAAAGCCCTTTTCTAATTTCTGAAGGGAAGTATTTTTGAATTTCCTACAATGAAAGGCATTCTTGTCAATGACATTGCTACTTGCCTTTGTATAGTCAGCGCAAAGTGTAATGTGGCAGGGGAAGACTCATTAATATTTTTTAAAAAAGCATTACCTGATTGGCCAATACAACTTTCCTGTTCTGACGAGTAGCATGCATAGAATTCGCTTGTGACGTGACTTAATTCCTATTGACTCTTACTGACTTCAGGAATGTTGTATTGGCCTGTCAGGGAGCACTTCTTTTATGAATATTAATGTCTTCCCCTGCCACACACAACATTATGAAAATTCACTTCCTGCATGGTGAAAAGTTGCAAAGCAACAGAATGAAAGTTATATTCTACATGTAAGCGTTTTACCGAAAAGAAGATATTCAGATCCCATCGCCATTTATTTATTTTCTAATTAAAAAATGTAACACCATTACATGTAACTACATGTTTCTCCACAACTCTGCTTACAAGGCACCACAAATACAGCATAGCTTTAAGTCTACAATATCAAAGTGAAGTTATCCACTGTTCGATGATTTAGAGTCACCATATTAGAGTGACCAAAAAAGAGAACACTGAGGCAGTATGGTGGGATGGGGCAAATGGACACCAGCAAAATTAATGGCAGCTGTAGAAACAAATGCAAAAATGTCTTTTACACATTCCTCAACTTCTTTAAACTGGTGTCAGTCATGTGGCTGTGCTGAAACATATACAGTAGCTGTGTGTCATAGGCATAGCAGTGGAATACAATGTTTATCAATAATTGTACCCAGAGATAGCATAAGTGTAGAAAAGAGCAGTGAGTCTAACAGAACCTTGTGGAACACCAAACTTTAGTTTGCATAGAGAAGTCACCATTTACATGTATAAACTAATAATGATTAGTCAAATAAGACTTGAGCTAGGAGAGAGTTACCTTGACTCAACAAAATTTTTTTATCTATGTAGCAAAACATTATGATCTATGATATGAAAAGCTGCACTAAAGTCAAACAACACAAGCAAGGAGACACAACTCTGATCGGAGGCCAGTAGTCAGTCATGTCTCAGTACTGTGATGAAATCTATATCCTGACTGAAAGATTTCAGGGATATACTTCTTGTGCAAGTATGAACCTAACTGCTGTGCTACAACTTTTCTAGGCTCTTTAAGATAAAGCGGGGTTTCATATTTGTCTATAGTTAAACAGCTGACATGGGCAGATAATGTTTTTTTTTAACAAGGGTTTGATAACCTGTAGTTTAAAGGATTGAGGTATATAGCCAGTGCTAGGGTTAGGGTTAACCCTAATTGTCTGGCTTTGAGTTAATTCTGCAATTTTATTTTTGCCTATTTTCAATATTAGCACTAAAAGAAACCCCAATATAGTCATTGCTACTACACATCCTTGGTTTTGGTGTTTGTATGGTAGTCTTCTTCCTTGTTAACTTTGCTACTGTATTAAATTTGAATTTAAGATTATTTCTGTTATCTTCTATTAAGGTGGAGAAACATGCTTATCTAGCACCATATTTGAGCCTTTCTATAGTTAAGAAGACTCTCTATCTATGCAATTTGGAATTCTACCAATTTAATTTGATGCCATTTATGTTCTTTTGAGTGGTCTGTTTTAAGGTGCATGTGTGATTATTATACCAGGGTTATAGTTTTTTTCTGTCTAATTATTTTGCATTTAAGTGAGGCTACATTATCAAGAATATAGCAGAATATTTACTCTAACTGCTCTAATTTAATTATCTAAGCACACAATAGTAAAATAATAACCTTTCATGTTGTAAACTTATTATTTTTAATCTTTTGCATGTTTGTGCTGCTGCACATCCCAAAGGGTCGCAAGTGCATTTGCTATTAAAATAACGTGCGTGCTGGACAGGAAAATGACAATTACATCGATCTTGAACTAGCAAAGACACTTGTATCACACCTAAGATAAGCTAGGGCCCCAAGTACTCAGTTTCCTGAGTTCTGTCGGGTCAGATGGTGACTAAGGCCAGCCTTACACCTAACAACTTTTCAATGATTTGAAATTTGAAAGAAATCTGTCACAGACAAATTTCCAACATCGGACTAAAATCATGAGAGTTTTCCTGGAGTTGTAGCGCCCCGTCATCTAGATTGTTAGGTGCAAGGTGGTCATTGTAGCTGTCTTAATTCAGTCACTATTTAGCATCTTGAAGTTCCGATAAAGTCAACCATGTTTAATATTATCATACGTTTTAGCTCTTGATTCCTGCAAATAATGGCCTGGACACCGCCAATAACCCAGACATCCCACTTCTCCTGGAAGTTCAGGGAGTCTCCTGCATATTGATAGCAGCTCCCTGACTCCTGCAAATTATATACAATATTCCAGAAATTATTTTTTTTGAGAGTGAACATGAGACTGAAGTAAGGAATAGAGAAAGAGGGTGTGTGAATGTGTGTATGTGCATGAGTGGCAGATATAGTGAGAGAGAGAGAGAGAGAGAGAGAGAGAGAGAGAGAGAGAGTTAAAATGTTTAATTATTAATAAGGGTAAAAAGAAATGACAGTGTTGCTTGCAACAACAGTGGTTTTTCTATTGGCCATGGTGTATTAAATGACTGTAAATGACATGTTAAGGTGAGTTGAACAGGTGCCATTTGTTCGTGGAATGTGTAACAACCAATAGGGGATCTGTTTCCAGCACCAAACAGGAAGCAGCAAAGCGTGCACAGGAACATGATGGGAAAAATTTTCAAAAGGAATCTAGTTGCAGTGATTAGTAATTAGTGACCCTGCAAGATCTCCAGTCTTTTGCAAAATTATAGTCTGTGACTAAAAACTCTGAATTGTCTTTAGTGAGAGGGTGTCAGACTTCAGTCTTTCCAGAGACTTTTCAGTCTTCTAGTGGATGGCCAACCTAAGACACATTTCAGATAGGATGAGAAAATTATCTGAGAAAGCTTTAGGCTATTGTATTGTGATGTTTTCTAGATTTAATCGAAATGTCTCTGTTAAATCAAGAGTGTGTTCATTGTAATGAATGGGTCCTATTATGTTCTAATTAACCGCTTCTGAATCCAGAATGGTCACAAATGCAGTTTTCAGAGGATCTTGTGCATTATCAAAATAAATATTGAAGTCTCCAACAATTACAGTTTTGCTAACAGGAATAACCAGGGTTCAGATGAAATCTGCAAATTCATGTAGAAATTCAGAATGTGGCCCTTGAGTCTGTAAATAATAATTAATGTAAATGGCTAATTAGGCTTATTTTTGGTGGTTATGTATATTAATATAAAGAACTTCAAATGAGTTGAACACATATCATGGTTTTTGAGTGATGCTGAGAATATCAATATAAATAACTGCAACTCCTCCTCTGCCAGTTTGATGAGGGTGATGGATAAAGTTTCTTTAAATGAATGCATGTAAAATGACCCCAAAAAAAATCATATTCTGTAGCATAGGTCATTTAATAAAATCAGGTTGCTTTTACATAATACAGTGGTGTGAAAATGTATTTATATCCTGATTTCTTTTTTTTTATATTTATCACACTGAACTAGCAAAACATCTCCACACCAACACACCACCAAATACCATCACCATATTTGACTGTTTAAGAAGAAGAAGATGAAGAAGAAGCCTTTATTTGTCTCATTTATATTACAGCACAGTGAAATTCTTTTCTTTCCATACCCCTGTTGGCATAATTAATTAATTATTGTGGAATGCTGTGTTAGTTTTACACCAAGCATAACAGGACCCATGTCTTTCTGACTTTCAACTTCAACTAATCAGTCCACAGAACAGTATCCCAAAAGGCTTGGGGGTCATCAATGTGTGTTTATTAGCAAATGTGAAAGAAGCCTTAATGTTCCTGTTGTTTATCAGTGGTTTTCACCTTGCAACCCTCCCACGGATACCATTTTGTCCAGTCTCTTTATAATGGTAATTAATGGAATCATGAAACTGAATTTATCTGAAATTAGTGAAGCCTTCAGTTGTTGGTCTGAGTTCTTTTGTGACTTCCTGATTGAGTCACTGATGCACTCTTGGAGGAATTTTGGTAGGCCAGACATTTCTAGGAATATTCAACACTGTTTTTAGTGTTATTTCAGGGATATAGAGATGGATGCAGTTGCAATTAGTGGGGTTTACTGAGCACTGAATCACATATACAGATAAATCCAGTGTAATGATGAGTGTAATAATTAGAATGAGTGTAATGCTTCATGACAAACACAAGGGTTTAAACAAATAGATCAATAAGAGGGAAACAAGACAGGTGTGAGTGATAAAGGCACATGAGGATAGACGACCAATGACGAGACGAGGGAGGAAGGGAGTCATAAACCAAAACACACACATGACTATGTAAACAAAACAATGAACAAGTACGGAAGTGTGCGTTATAACACTGAGAGCTGAGCGACCCGTGGGTTTCTGGCATGGGCATGGCTCTGGAGACTACCTCATTAGTCACCAGCATGGGCTTGGTAGCAGAGACCGTCTCATTGGTCTCTGGCATAAGCATGGCACTTGGAATCATCCCATTGTTCTCTGGCATGAGCATGGGCCTGGGCATGATGTTGAAAGCCACCCTGTCAGCCTCTAGCATGGACATGGCATCGGAGGTCACCACATTGACCTCCAACATGGACATAAATAGAAAGAGCGCCAACAGACACTGGTCGATGTAAATATAGCCACTATGGCATAATCAATCTCTTTCATTTAAAACCCAAATAACCCCACTTTGTTTAGATAAGGCCATAAGTTCTGACAATATGGTTTCTTATTAAAAGAGTCCTACTATTGCTGGTATCCAATTCAGAGTAGCCTATAGGCAAACAGCAAAAATTTCTGTTGTTTCTGGGGAAAGTTAATGTGATGATTGAATTTCAAAACAAAGCACTGTAAGATTAGTTTGATTAGTTTTAGCTTTGTGGCTAAAAACATTTGGGCTAATTTTGTAACATGCAGGTAAATCACTTTTTTTCTAAAACTATTGTTATTACTATTGTATAAATGTGTTGAATATGGGAAATATACAGAATAAAGAAGGGGACTGGATTTTTTTTATTGCACTGTATGCTGTATTGACTATTTGGTGTTAGTTAATAATAATTATTAATAATAATAAAAATAGAAAAGGCATCAATGACTTGTCTCCAAATCATGTCTAGCCATTCTTAGCAACATACAGTGGATCTAAAAATCAACACACTCCTGTTAATGTTGCCGGGTTTTTGTGATATAAAAAAATTAAACGACCTTTAATGTGATATGGCAACAAACAAGGGAAAAGAAAAAAAAAAAATTGTAAGTAAAAACTTACAATTACCTGGCTGCATAAGTGTGCATATCCATTAACTAATACTTTTAAAAACACCTTTTGCTTATAATAGAGCACTCAGTTTTTTGGTTAAGAGTCTACTAACCTACCACACCTTGATTTGGCAGTTTCATTCCTGTCATGATTCTGTCCCTCGCTGCAGGCACGGCATGCATCGTGGACTCGGCCGTGTGCGCAGTGCTTTTAATTTCTCTGACGCACATAGCGCAGAAGCATGCAGTTCCGCATTATGACGCGAACAACAATGGACTACAGTTCCCATGAGCGCGCACTCCCTGCCATGTCATATGACAAGTGATTGGATTGCAGGTGCATCCAATCTGTCAATCATGCCGGTCTTTAAAAGGACTCTCGGTTGCGCTTCTTATTCGTGAAGCATTAGTTTAGTCTCCGGACACTATTGGCAAGCCTGATATTTCCCCTGTTTGTTTTCCTGTGTTTCGGACTTTGCTCGTGTTTTTGTTCTCTGTTTCTGTATTACCTTTGATACCCTGTGTGCCGATTGACTGACCTTGTTTTTGATTGTGGATTATTCTCTTGCCTGCCATTTTTGTACCTCTGCCTCTGTGTGTGTGGATATAATAAACTCAATGAGTTTTACAAAGCCGTCTCCATACCTGCTCATGTGTCCAGCCAAACCCTGCATACCTGACAATTCCAAGCTTCCTTGCAAAATGGCTCCAGATTTATCAAATTGCAAGATCTCCTGCGCACAGCCTCCTTGATGTTATTCCATAATTTTCAATATGCTTTAGGTCTGGGATCTGACTGGGACATTCCAAAATATTAAGCTTCTTCTGAACCCATTCCTTTGTTTACATGGATATATGCTTTAATTTGATATAATTCTGGAAGGTGAAATTCTTCTTTATCTTCAGCAGTCTAGCAAAGGCCTACAGGTTTTGTGCAGAAATAAATTGGTCTTTGAAACTATCCATTATTGCTACTGACTTGAATAGAGCATCAGTCCCAGCTCAAGAGAAGCAGCCACATAGCATGATGCTGCTACCACTATGCTTCACAATGGGTATGGTGTTCTGTGGGTGATAGGCTGCCTTGTTTTTACATGAAAATATCTCTTAGAACTATGCCCCAAAGGTCTACCATAGTCTAATCAGACCATGCCACATGATTTGGCAAAATGTAGGCAAGGTAGGAAAGGGCTTCTGTCTAGCCATCCAAGCTTACATTGTAAGCTCCTTGTGGACTTCAGCAATCCAGGAAAGATGTCAAGGGAATCTAGAAAAAAGCTTTTTATAATTATTAGAATAATTTCAACATGAATTTGTATTGATTGGTTAATTGTGCACACGTAATAAATGTAAAGTGCAACCAGATAAATGTAAGTTGTTTATTTTTCTTTTTCCCCTAAAACATTTGTTTGGTTTTCACTTAATTTGTTTTTGTTTGCTATATCACATTAAAAGTAGAAAAGGATCTTATGTGATTTATGTATGTCTGTAAATAATGAATAAATAATGTATATATAAATAATAAATAATGTCTTACATTATTTATGATTATGTCCGCCAAATGCTGTAAATGTAAATGATTTATCTTGCTTTCATTTTTTACATAATTAAAAAAATGCATTTATAAATCGATTGTACTGAGTGTGGGGCCATGATGAGAAACCTTTAAGGAAGCTAATCACTAGGTGTAACTGACTTGTTTTTATTTCGTGTTACATCTAATTCCCACTAAGAATTTGAATGAATGATAGTCAGAGTGTGGAAAATGTTTGGCACCATTGCCTAGGCCAGACTGAGTGTTGCACTGTGGGCAGCAGTCATTGAAATACCACTCACGCATCTCCCTGCTTCAAGTCCACACAAGGGAGTAAGCATGGAAAAACAAGATACAGGGGGAAAAGGGGAAAAAACACTGCTTGATTGATGGTCCTACTGTTGTATGTCAGTGTAGTCATGAAAGGACCATATGGTTATGGTATCACCATAACAGTAAGATAGTCTGAAAATGTTTAAATGTTTGTACTGTTAGATAACATTCAGCCTAGAAGATTCAACACAAATACTTTAACATGGAACAGTAGGAGACATGAGCTTTTACTTTAAAATGATGTAAACTCACAAATAGGTCAATAGTTATATGATTTATATACCTATACCTATATATATTTATGTATTTGTTTTTATATAATTGTGAACAGTGAGTTCTTTAGAGATGGATTATCATGGGCATCATTGTATTTCTCAACTTCTCAAGCTTTTCTTGACTCAACACATGAAGGGTTTAATAATGAGCTAATGATGGTTTGGGGTCATAGAAAGCTTTTAACAGTGTAGGTCAGTGGGTAACCTGGACTTGAGTTCAGAAATCGTGATAATCACAATACAAATATCAACACAGTTCAATTTACTTGTAAATGTTTTGCTTCTTTTGATGCTCTTATTCATATTTTCAAATGAACCCTGGAGAAAAAGGAATTGCAAAGATTTTTCTGTCAGCACCAATTGTTCAGAACAGAAGTGGTTAATGGCATTCATTAATGTGTTTTGCTTTCTATATCACTAATCATCTTATTCATTCAAAAACTACATTGTTCACACAATTGTGTGTTTTGATACCATCAATTGTAAAAAAAACATGGATAGCGTGGCCCCATTGCCTCCCATTCTATAGAATTGAAGCCAAAATATATATTGTCAGTTTTGGGTCCAGTAGAGACAACAGTCAAAGTCAGATACATCCACTCATTTAGAAATTATGCCCATTGAGGGTGTCATAGAATGAGAGTTTAAAATGTTTCTGTTAGAGATATTTCATTAATACAGATGCATCAAGGAAGGACATTTGTCATATGAACATTAAATGGAATTTTGCTGACATTTATGTGACTAATGTTACCCATTCACCATAACAATGTGGAATGGTCTGGCAGTGCAGTGTGAGTTAACAACTATAACTGCATTATAAACTAACTAGCCTACTTATAAATCCATCCTAATGTTATTGGTAATGTATGTGTTCACTGACGAACAAATGGCTTTTGTGTGAATTTTGATAGCTGTCTGGCTGAACGTTGTTAAAACTGAAATAAAATAGCTATCAAGCTGGCTAGGTGGCTCGCTGGCCACAGCCGGGTTTTTTTTTTTGGCCAACGCTATCAATAGCTTCATTTTCAAGTGTAGCCATGCCTTCTTAAGGTATAGAAAATAACTAAATAAAAACAAATTTGGGGGGAAATTTAAAATTTGCAGATAACTTTGTTAACATTGACACTGTAGATGGTGTGACATCGAAAATAGGCTATTTTGTCACTGAAATAATTGGGGGGGCGGGCGGCATGGTGGTGTGGTGGTTAGCACTGTCGCGTCACAGCAAGAAGGTCCTGGGCTTGATCCCCGGGTCGCACAGGGTGCCTTTCTGTGCGAAGTTTGCATGTTCTCCCCATGCATGCGTGGGTTTTCTCCGGGTGCTCTGGTTTCCTCCCACAGTCCAAAGACATGCAGATTCGGTCAACTGGTTACTCTAAATAGGTGTGAATTTGTGTGTGTGGTTGTTTGTCTGTGTTGGCCCTATGGTGGACTGGCAACCTGCCCAGGGTGGACCCCGCCTCTCACCCGAAGATGCTGGGATTGGCTCCAGCTTTCCCGTGACCCAGATGGATAAAGCAGTATAGATAATGGATGGATGGATGGATGAATAATTGGGGATGGGTGAGCCAAAAAATATTAATGCAGCCAGCCAGCAGGGGCAGTAGACCTGTGGTTGCTTTACTATTTAGACATGATACATTGACCATGTTTTCTACACCTGATGGTTGATAGAGAGTTGGAGAGTGAGTGAGTGAGAGAGAGAGTGAGAGAGAGACATTCACAGCTGGCCAAGCAGACAGCTCATACCTATGAGGCTGTAATGTGGAGGTAAAGTACAGTGATTGCCAATCTGAAGAATTTGGCAGCAAATGAGTAACCTAGTTTGGACCTAAGATCAAGCATCACAGACTAATGCTCACCTTGTCCAGTGATTGCCTTTAACATTTAGTGCCCTGATACACCTCCAGCTTAATCCTAATTTTTGTGCCATCTGTCTCATTGGCCCCAGGTTGACAGATCTTGCATACCCCAATGAATTTAGACACCAGCACTCAACAAGTTACTTGAAACAAATACAGATAAGATGTATTTAACAAATGTGTAATGTTAGTCAAATTCTTGATTATGTCCTCTCACAATCATACAAAAACATTTATAAATGGTTGACAATAATATTTTTCTCTTAAGGGCACTTTAACTGAAGGTGATTTGTGTTGAGGCCAGTATTATATGAATCAAAGGCTTAATTGTATTAATGTGGAACTCTTATAGACTGGTCCTTAAGCTGACCCAGTGGGGTAAATGACCTAATTGTAGTTACTGTCCTACAGCATCGATCTAGTGATTGTGCTGCTCTCATTAGCAATGTCTGTCTTTTTATCTGCCTGCCTATCTGTCTGTCTGCCCTGATGTCACTGGGCTTTTACTTTTGCCTACTGAGCCTTAGGTATACTGCACACATTCTTATCTAATGAGGTGCATGCAAAAATTTATATTCTATAACAGGATATGTCAAAGAAGTGTATCTCTAAACAGGAAAATTAATAACTCAATAAGATGTCTGCTGAAAATTTGTTATGGGAATGAACGATTGTTGAAAAAGTTTAATAGTGTGGAATGTGTACAATCTGCAGATTGTAGTATGTATATAAGGTGTATAAGAATGAGAAAGTTTGTTCATTATTTGAACTTAAAATGAAGACTTCATAATGGAAAGTAGTTCTTAAAGCCCAGGGTGAAATAGAAAGCCAATAAAATACACATAACAAAAAAAACCCTCATACAGCCACTTCCAAAAGCAGATGGACTAAAGATTAGGTAAAATAAATACTAGTATATCATTTGTACTTCTCACAAGAAGTCAGTGCATTCTGTCAGCCACAAATAATGTTCAGAGTAAAGTACAGAGTACATTTCCGTGATGTTGTTTGCATATGTAGATATGTAGATATGAATATATTTGTAGTTCGTTCATGTTTTTGCCATCTTGTCATACAGTCAAGCATCCCACATTATTCCCACCCTTACCACACACACCCCACACAGTGGTGGGATCATTGACACCTTTAATGAGTCAGCTCATCGTCACAGTGCTAAACTGTGATAATAGCATTCTCTGAGAAAAGAGGAAAAGGAAATGAGTGGTGTACCAAAGCTGCATGTTAAAGAAAAATGCTGCTTGTTTATGTCTGTTAAGAAATTTATTTCATTTGTAGCTCTGCTTATTAAATTATTAAACATGCTCCTATATTTTCAGGTGGGATAAATAAGCTGATGTTTGTTCAAAAACAACTATATAAAATGAGTCAATGATGGTATAAGTTAAAAAATAAATGTATATGACAATTTATATGATAAATTTCCGCCTTGGAATTCAGGAATTGATGCACAGGATATGTACAGAAGTTGCCAAGCATGTGACAGGACAGGATCTTGGACTGCTTTCTGATCCACATTAGTTAAGTTCTTCCTCTTTTCAGCCTCACATGGGGAGAAATGGTAAACTAACAAACCAGGCTGACTAACAATAGTAATTCAGGGTGACTAGAGATAATGTTAGAGATGTTTAAATCAGATGACTGGAAGCCTTTATAAAAGTATTGACTATCAGGAACCTAACAGAGTTACTAAATTTAATAAATTTCAAACATAGCGGTGATCATGGGCCTTCGCACCAGTTAAAATAGATATTTTTTACTAAGCTGAGATACATGAAAAAGCCACTTGTTCTGTTGCCAGATGGTGGAGCTTAGTGCTGTAATGGAAAAAAGATGGGTAAACTATACATGCCTCTGGATACACCCTTGCATGCCAATAAAAAAAGTAGATAAACTACTTATCACCAGTGCAGGAAACTCCAACTCCTTGTGTCTCTGAGCCTGTTTGTTTGCCTCCCTATCTGTACAGAAAGTGCATTCAGTGAGTAAATGGATAAGTCCTGCTATAACAAATGGAAATGGGAGTTCCCAAATTGTACACATTGTATTGATTCAAATAGGTTGCCTACTTAATCTTATGTCTATTAGCCAGCTAACGAACAACATCAATCAATAGGCTATAGCAATTGACCAGTGAATTTACAAAGTTGTGTTTTGTGAGGAGGGGGAGCCCTTGTTTACATATTAGTATCAATAGTGGACGTCTTTCAAAACATCTTTATTTACATCTCCCACTATCAGTTCACATATTAGCAAGTCATTTCATTGTAATTTATGAGCTTCCAAATACACTATATGGACAAAAATATTGGGACACACCTCTTAATTATTGATTGGTGTAATGGTCAGGCATCCCAATACTTTTGTCCATATGGTGTATGTCTAAGAGTCACTTTGGGCATGTGGATGTTATCGTAACAATCATAACCAATATCTATAGCAAATATGACAAGAATCCAATGAACTGTTTAGGAACAATATAGCTGAGACGAGTGAAAAAGCCACTATTTCTGTTACCAGATGGTGGCTCTATACCAGAGAGTCATTCTGGGCATGTTGCACCACCTTCAATATCACCAGATGTCAAACATGACAAATGATGAGTACTTTTTTAAGCCACGATCAGATGAAAAAGCCATTATTTCTGTTGCCAGATGGTGGCGATATACCAGAAAGTCACTTGGGCATGTGGATATCATCATAACCATCATAGCCAATATGATCTAGGAGCAATATAGCCAAGATGGATGAAAAAGCCACTCTTTTTTTTGCCAGATGATGGTGCTATACCAGAGAGTCACTCTGGGCATGTGGATATCATCATCTTGTTCATAATAACCAATAACTATACCAAATCCGACATAAATTTGGTGAACCATCTAGGACGATATAGTCAAGATGGTTGAAAAAAACTCTTTTTGTTGCCAGATGGTGGTGCCACTCACACATATGATTATGCTCATAACCATCATAACCAATATCTGTGAAGTTTGAGCAGTATCAACTACTCCATGCAAAATTTGTGATGCATTCCTGTTTGCATGATGACACATAAAAAGTCATCATTTCACCATTTTAACACCTTTCAAGATATCAAAAATCCCTTTGCAACTTAACGTCAGAAACATATTGACATCATGTAAATCTGACATGAATTCAATGAACCGCCTAAGAGGAGTATGTTGTACGGTTTGGGCAGGACTAATGAAATGTAAATTACAAATTTGTTCATCTTGGGGAGACCCACATGCCTAATACATTTGGTGCATGTACATGACACTATACAGTATGCGAGACACAAGAAATTTGTGCCACGTCACTGGCATTCTACTGTGGCTTGAGTCAAAAATAGCGCACTGCTTTGTGCCTTTCAGTCTACGTGCATCCCGCCATTGACTTAAGTGCGGTTTCATTTGTGTGCTGCCGAGGGCTGAATTAAATCAAATTAAATTCAATTTAACTTAATTAAATTAAAATAAAAGAGGTTATTTCCATAGACAAAATTTAATTTCAGTCTTAATTTCAAGTCAAGTCAAGTGGCTTTTATTGTCATGTATTATTGTCATATACAGATGATACAGTACACAGTGAAATGAGACAACATTCCTCCAGGACCAAGGTGCTACATATGGAGATGGGCTGTCCTCAGCCTTCCCAGGAAGTAGAGACACTGATGGGCTTTCTTGGCTATGGAGCTGGTGTTGAGGGACCAGGAAAGGTTCTCCACCAGGCGAACACCAAGGAATTTGGTGTTATTGATGATCTCCTCAGGGGATCCTTCGATGTTCAGTGGAGAGCGGTCACTCTGTGCTGTTCTGAAGTCAAAAACCATCTCTTTGGTTTTGTCCACATTCAGAGACAGGTTGTTGACTTTGTACCAGTCCACTGCTGCACCTCCTCTCTATATGCTGACTCGTCATTCTTGATGATGAGACCCACCATGGTCATGTCATCTGCAAACGTGATGATGTGGTTCGAGTCGTGAGTCAGCAGAGTGAACAGTAGTGGACTGAGCACACAGCCCTGGGGGGGCCCAGTGCTCAGTGTGGTGGTGCTGGAGATACTGTTCCCAATCCGGACTGACTGAGGTCTCTCAGTTTTGTGAGACAGTTTTGCCCTTGCTGTTCTTAGGGCCACCTTGTCACCTGCTCTGAAGGCAGAGTCATGGGTCCTCAGCAGCTCAAGTACCTCTGCATTCATCCACAGTTTCTGGTGGGAGCATAATGGTCATGGAGACAGTGTGACAATGCCGTGGCTGATATAGCTGGTCACTGACGACATGTACTCCTCCAAGTGGGTGTTGTCGCCACTGGTTGCAGCCTAACAGAACATATGCCAGTTAGTGTGTGACACCGTCACATTAATTTTAGTTATAAAAGCATAAGAAGTGAAGTTACACAGTATTACACGGTACATTGATTACATATAGTGTTTATGTATAATGAATGACATTCATATGTACACCTGTGTGATGTATTTGTTTTCCACTGTGGTTTTTTTTGGTATGGATAGGGGGTGTTCCTTTGAGGCCTCGCCCTCCTGATTTCCAATCACCGCACACCCAAGCTTACTTAGGTGGGGTGCGATAGGTGCGGAAGGGGTGTGGTCGTGAAGAGATTCAGCAAGTGCAGGCGCGCTAAAATAAAATGAAAACTAAAAGACTCTCAAATCATATGAGCCAATATTTTATTCACAACAGAACATAGATAACATAAATGTTTAAACTAAGAAATTTTACAATTTTATGCACAAAATGAGCTCATTTCAAATTTGATGCTTGCTACAGGTCTCAAAATAGTTGGGA
>JAQQZR010038017.1:0-19483 GCA_030068235.1 Notoglanidium macrostoma
CAGGTGACGACTTCATGAAGCTGGGTAAGATAATGCCGATTGCATCATCACGCTAAATGGTGGCTACTTTGAAGAATATAAAATATGAAACATATTTTGTTTTTTCTTTACACTTTTTTGTTCACCACATAATTCAGTATATCTCATACGTGCTGCTTCATAGTTTTGATGTATTCAGTAATGTTTTACAACGTAGAAAGCAAAAATAAATAAATAAAAAACCTATGAAAAAGTGTAGGTGTGGCCAAACTTTTGACTGGTAGTGTATTATATATTATAATTAGATATCAAGGTTTTATAATACAAGGTGCACATGTACAACTATGCAGTTGTGTATGACACATTGAGAAAATGTTTTTGACTTATCCAAAGTCAAATCTTACAGCATCTATACACAGCACAAGGACATTATATGCCAGCAATGTAATTTCTGTCTACACCTTTATTTGTGTTCTGTATCTTTTAATGCTCCACGTATCTGTATTCAGATTAAAACCAAAAGTGGGATTGGTCCAAGCCAGAAGGCTTTTTTAACATTCTTTCTAAAAAAAACAAAAAAAAAAACAAAAAACAAAAAGAGAATGTTGGTTCTGACAGGTCCTCAACCTCAGTTACATTCCACAAGTTCAGTTAGGAATGTAGTTTTTTCCTGCCCCCACAACTTTTCTAACAAACTTATTTGGTTCTATTTCATAAATATACACAAATTAGTAGCCTAATTTAAAGCACTGCATCCTCGACCAGGCAGGTATTAAGGAGGAATCAATGAACATTGTAAATGCATTGCATTTGTGTTAATGTACATGGTTTTTCTTTACCCAGCAAGTTTCATATCTGACTGCTCACTCACACCTGCATGAGACTAAAAACCACCTGCTTGCACGACAACAACATTCTTTCATTGTGTGGGAACCCAGTCCTGATGCACACGTCTAGTCCCACCAGATGCCCGGTGAACACCACCACATGTGGACAACAAAATGAATCCGTATCTGTTTAGAACACATTATTTGTTGAAAATCCAAATAATTCATTTGTATATGTACATGCCACATGGGCACTCTGCTGCTGTGCCACCATCATATTTTGCATTTTGTGTACCTTTAATGAATCTGCAGGGTGAAAAGGAACATCTACTCAGGTCAGGTCAGTGCAAAAACATCCCTGACCGGCTTCCAGGTCGACCTGTATACAACTCCGGCGAATGTCTATGTGCTCATGTGAAGTCACACGGCGAAATCATAGAAATTCAGAAAATTTAAGACAAGCTCTGTTCGATTCTATTCAAAATATTCTTCTGTTTTAGTGATACATTGATATCATATCTTGTTTAGGATTTAGTCTGTTGATGTGGTGTATTCTGCCCACTGTTTATTTTGCCATGTCACATTCACTTCTAAGGATTTACCTATACATTTATGTCATTTACAGACGCCCTTATCCAGAGCAACTTACGTACATCTTATTTTATATAAGTGAGCAGTGAAGGTTAAGGGCCTTGCTCAAGTGGCAGCTTGGCGGTGCTGGGATTTAAACTCACGACCTTCCGATCACTAGTCAAACATCTTAACCACTGAGCTACTACAGACCCTTTATTGATTAGTGCTATACACAGAAAAGTTGAGTACACATATACGTAGTGAAATCAAGCATTATATTTGCCATGGATAAAACAGACACAATTTTAAAGCTTTTAACTATTTATTCTGCTCAAGAGAAGGTTTTTAGTTCTGGCATTCACAATACAACTTGCTTAGTATGTTACAAATGCCAGGAAATTTCTTAGGAGTACTGATCGGTCATTGCACTGTTTTTTTTCTTAATTATTATTATTATTATTATTAATTTTTACTGCCTAAGAACAGGCTATATTGGGTGAAAGAGCACACAGTTGTCTTGAGATTAGACACAGGCTCTTGTTCAGTGGAAAGAATCTATCTGGTCCAGTAAAGGAGGTGTGGCCTCCTACTTCTCAAACTCATTAATAGTGACAGATGTTTCATCGATCAAATCACATATTGAAACAGAATCACACCCCTAGAGATGCAGGATGGCCGTCTATAAAATCTGGACCTATGGGTATTTTTTATATTTTTTTTCTAGTGATTGAAACATGTACAAGTGTACATGGGAGTCTGGCTAGAAGTTCCAAGATGTAATTTGTGGGATTGTGGGAATGATTCCACCCACAAGACCTTTGAATTACTTACAGATGACATATTCATAGTGTGCGAATGTTAAACCCAAAATCACTGTGCGATACAGAATGTTCCCAGAAGAAGTGAGTAAATCATGTTTTGTGTTCAAGATGTTTAAGGTGGACTGTATATAAATGATTGAACGAGCACTATTGAGAATGCATGTGCACCTCGTGTAAAATGTTCACGGCAAAATAGTGTGTTCATATTTGAAGGGCATATATTTTATGGTGTAAAGTGCTCCCTTTTATCCTCTGCGTTTAAAAAAAAAAAAAAAAAAAAAATCATCAAGAGCTCTTCTTCTGCAATTAAGTGAAATTTGGAGTATGTTCCACAGTCAGCAGGGTCACTAAAAACTCCAGCTGTGCTTATAAAACTGGCTGCAAAAACACTGACAGGTTGATTTCATTTTTAACACCGACACTGTTTAAAAGGTTGGAATGTGCTCTCCGCAATAGAAAATGCATTTTTGTTGACTGGCCATTATTCATTAAAAACATATAAACAAAGGACACTTTTACACACCTGGAATAATGATAGTATGCATCTCCGTTTAACTCATAAAATGTCAAAGAACATTTCGAATCAGCTTCATGGAAACAAGTTCCCTCCCGCGAGTCCCGCATTTATCGCATTCATACGGCACCTGCCAAGTTACCTTTATATACAATTACTTTAAATAAATCAAACCCTATTTTATTCAGGCGTCATGACGGTGTCCAGGCAATAAAAGGAAACCATTTAGTTAGTTCAATAATGGCACAGAGTTTTTCTTCAAATAATGGCAGTTTTATAAGTAATATAATACACAGCATTAGAAAAAGAAAACATATCCAAAAAAAAAAAAAATCTAAAGACATTTTTGGCAAATAATGACCAATATTATAAATATCTCTCGCACACATTTCCGGTCAAAAGTCTGTCAACAGCTGGCCTTTTTAAAGACATTTCGGAGTACTTTTTTTTTCATTCTCAGTGACTCTTGAAGACTCCGCACACACCTCAGAGCTGTTTAAGAGATATTTGGAGAGGAAGGAGGAAGGAGGCAGTGCTGTCTGTAATGGAGCCGCCTGTCTGATCCTGAACTTTCCAATCAAGCTGTTATAAGAGAAGCTGGAATGAGACATAAAGGCGTCCAAACAGCTCCAGAAATCTCTGGGACGTCCTGCAAAGACACATGGCAGGGTAGAGGAAAGTTTGGAAAAACTGATGGAAAAACAGGCAATGTAGCTTCTAGGAGAGTGTTTGGTGGAATGTGTAGTTTCTTATTAGTTACCGTCACAAATAGCGGGCATCATTAATGAATCTATTAGTCAAGTTTTAGCAAAGTGGATAAATATTTTCCATAAAAAACTAAGATTTTTTTTTCTCTCAAAGTATTTTATGTAAATAAGATTATTAATAAATTGTTAGTACCCAGTCCAGTAAATAAGGCCCATTGTTATAATAATGCGAAATAAATCAGGTTAGGCTTTAATATACCAGATTATTGCGAACTGCACAAACAAACAAACAACTATGTGTACTCAAAGTTTAGATTTCACACATCCTTCCTCTCAAAAGACCCCGTTTACACTTGGTATTAAAATGCGTCTTGGGCGATCTGATCACAACTGGATAAATACAAGTGTAAACGACCTCAAGACACATTCAAGGCGCATTTGCTCAAACCACTTGCCGAGGTGGTCTGGGACGCACTTAACCACATACCTTCTGCAGTGTAAACACTGATGTAAACGCAACACGGATGTAACAGGAAATTACATCATTAATACCGGATGCGGTGATTGTTTTGGTAACAGCGTGAAACACTGGGAAAAAAATGGAGAGGAACACCGATGTATGTGGTTGGAGTGCAAGAAAATAATGACGGTATGTTGGAGATTTAATGTTTTAATATAGTTTTTGACCTTCTAGCGAAAGGGATGTAGGCAGTAATGAGATTTGGACAAAAGCGGTCAGCTGGACACTTCGGAAACGCATCATAAACACAGGTGTAAACAGCGACGTGTCTCGGCAGTCTATTTGTTACCTGAATGCTCAAGACGCATTTTAAAACCAAGTGTAACAAAAACAGGGCCAAAGATGTAGTTCTTAGCCAGTATTAGCAGCATGGGCATTCTATATTTCTTGTCTTTAAGGCTACAACAAAGAATCTTACCATTTACCTGTCGACATCTCAGTCTCAACAGAGAGTCCATTTGCTATAACTCTTCTTTAGAAGCTTTTTTGAGACGTTCTGTACTGGAGCCGTGCACGTCATGTATTAACCACTTGTGAAACACTGCAATTGGGTCAATATTCCAGTGTTTGTGGAAAGAAATTGGAGTCTGGTGGGCTAAAAAATCTCTGGCGTAGTCCTCTGGCCGTGCCTGGGCAACACAAGAAACCAGCACAATGACACACTCATAGAAAATCTGGGATCCAGTCAGAGCATGTACTTGAGCACTTAATCAGAGCATAACATTCAATCAGTAGGGTCAGCACGGATTTAAAGAGCTTGCACATTCACCTGGAATAACCAGCTCTATTTCAGTGCAAATTCGTTGTGCCTAACAAATTTAAGACAAACTACTTAATGCAAACCCTGACACTGCGGGTGCTCTTTATTGACCCGTGTACAGGACGGCAATATGTTCCATGATTACAAATCCAGACACTGATCAAGTGAACATTTTCTGACTATTTGCTTGTTTGTGAAATACTGGGTGTCTGGGAAAACATCTGAAACTGACAGTTCCATAAATAATGTCACTGAGTTTATACGGGTTATCTGATCTTCTGGAAATAAAATCTGACACCTCAGCACAGAGACAGCGCTATCCCATCCTGCTGCCATCTGTGATCTGGGAAACTTAAGTGAAATGGTACCAGAACCCGGTTCTGCTTTTCTTGTTTTTACTTTGACGTCGATGTCATAAGAAACGATGTATCTATATGTACATTAACGTTCATAGATGTAGTTCACGCTATACATAGGTTCACAAAATCCTGTCTTAACGTCTGCTAGAGTCCTTCTAAATAGGGTGTAATTGCTCATAATAGTCTGGATTTTGTCAAAACAGAACTAGAACAAGGACTGAATGAATGTTATTATAGCTAAGTGAGCTCAAATTTGAAATCTCCAACTAAACCAAAAGTTGTTTTTGGGAGGCTTTTTTTAAGTAGCATCTGCAAGATCTTGTCTTCCAAAGAAGCAAATTATTCCAAACAAGCAATTTATTGTTCTGATTCCCCTCTTAGCGCTATTAAATATAAAATATGCACACACAGCATGAGGTATTTTTACCCTCAAGCTGATGTCCCACTTTTCTAAGCACGCAAGTGCACATCATTAGTTTGATCAATAATTAATTAGTTGAGTATCTGTCCTGTAAAAAGATTAGGATGGAATTGAATATAGTTGTATAGTTTTCCAAGTTAAAAAGGTGCAACAGATGCGATGTTTGAGTATCAGGAGACTTTTGAGAAAATATCATGGCATAGTAACAAGAACAGTGTGTCTCTGAGAGATGCACTAAGGTCGCTGAAACTGAAAAGACAAGCGTATGAGACTAATCAGAACTGACACTGTTGATTTAAAAAGTGACAGATAGAGAAAAAACAGTTCACTAGCAATCATCATCATCTTTTTTTCAGAGCTGGACAGACTTTTCTGTGATTAGTGTTGGGCAGACCTGTTTAAGTCTCTGTCAGATGACAAGTCTAGAAAAATAGTCTGAAGTTGTAAATTAAAATTATAATTTTATAATATCATGTCTTTATTTGAAGTTAATCGTTCATCTTCAGTAAGCACTTTTTGGTCAAGGCCTCGGTGGATCTAGAGCCTGTCCTGGACACACTATCTGTGAAGTGGGATGCACCCTGGGTAATAGCCAATCCATCTACCAGAATGTTTTTGCAAGGATGGGGGGGAAACCAGGGAACCCAGATGAACCCCTTGCATACAAATGAGTAATTGTGATGCTATAAATCTAAAGACTGAATTAAACACTTCACATTCAGAAGACAGATACTGTAGAAGCATGGTAGCGGAAAATGTTGCTTAATCTGTCAAAAAGCTGGTACTGTATGGCGTTAGCCACATAATTCATCTTCAGAGTGAAAAAAACCCAATCCTGACATAACCTAACTTTCCTTTAGCGTGCCTTTCAGTGACCAATGAGGTCAGACGTTCCACACAACTTACTTTTTAATTAGTCGTTCCAAAGGTTTATATTCAAGAGAATACAAAAGGTCGGGTCATTTGGCATAGATTTTACTATCTGACAACAGATGTTTATATTGATGCATTTGAAATTGGCTTAAATTAAGCATTTTTTAAGATGCTTAAAGTGATGTGTATTATGAAATACACATATGTGGCAGGAACCCCAAAGAACAGGACCCTTCAAGGTAACACACACTACACGGTTAAAAAGCTGGATTATTCAATTAACATGCAAATACTACAGTAAAGATTTGAAGTTATACGATTTCAGTTGAAACAGTTTCAGCAGGGTGGTACAGGCTGTCATGGTCTGAAGTGCTTATTCATTATGGCCAAATTTGAGTCATAAATACCTGACACAAGAGGCCTTTCAGACATTTTCTGGTGCCTGCAAATAATCTTGAAACCTGTTAACTGTCTTTTTCTGAAAAGCACTGCTGAATGCTGAAGCAGTAGTAATCTTGACTGGCAGCTGGTGCTGGTTGTGAAGTAGGACGCTCAACGTGCCTGAAATATTTTGCCATTAACAAGCTTTGCTGCTGTCAATGGGTTTATGTTTTCACAGGAATCCTTCATTAAAATCCCAACCAAAGTTCTTCTGAAGTTCTTTGCTTGTACAGTTTACAAGGCACTTCTTCTGCATTTATTACTCAACTACTCTCATTTATTTAACCCATGAGAAAACTAAGTGGTCAGGGTTAGATTATTAAACTAAACTAGCCTCATGACTGCACAGTATTTATAACGCCCAGGATAATAAAACCGTGTAAGAAATTTTTTTTACGTCCGATAAACATTTCCAAGTTGCCTTTTTACGAGCAACCACATACTACAAAAGCAGGCACAGTGCATTAGCATGATGAATGATAAGTCATTTTATTCCTTCATAAACACTTCATCTAGGAATGTTCATAAGGGTCCTATGCAGGCAGGATGTATGCAGGAAGTGTTGTTTACCTGGTGAAACAGTGGGCTGTGTGTAACCGGAAGTCGAAGGGAGTTAAAACACATCCCCAATACCATATCATCAGGAGCATCGTTACTGTAGCATTTACAGCCACTTGCCAAGAGTCTGAGTACGGCCTCCCTGCTGAACACCATCCTGTAACATAGGGTCAAAGAGTGAGAGAGTCCAAGTTAGCATCTGATTATTCTGTTCATTCACTCCCACTACCCACACATTTTTTCCTGCTGGTCCACAGAATCGTACCGGTGAGCTTTCGGCCGCCTAACCTTTAGGCCATGGCTGCCCCACAATGCATCACAATGCAAAAATGTGATGCTGTCAATCGTGAAAATGTGTGATTCACATAATGCATCTAATGCATACTGTTGGGCAGTGATTGCCCAATAGGTAAGATTCTGGGTTACTGATCAGAAGGCTGGGGGTTCAAGCCTCAGCACCCCCAAGCTACCAGTGTTAGGCCCTTGAGCAAGGCCCTCTGCCCCAGGGCTGACCCTGTGCTCTGACCCCAGCTTCCTAACAAGCTGACATATGCAAAGAAAAGAATTGCACTGTGTTATAATGTATATGTGACAGACAAATTATTATTATTATTATTATGTAGTTGCATTGTTTGAACACCAGAGGTCTCAATCTGTGCACCCCATAGAGTTAAAATATAGAGAGAGCACAGTGACTGACAGCTAGGTTATAGGTCATATAGTTACACATATAACATTACAGATTATATATTCAGGTGCTGAAACCATGTTATAACCATTACAAAGAGCTTTCAACTGACACCAGTCTACTATGGCCAAGAAAGAAGCCACTGAATTCAAGCATTTTATCTGACTTCGGAGCTCTGTTTCCGTTAAAAAAAGATGTCTCCGGTGCTGCTACAGAGCTCATTATGTTTCAATTGATCATTTATCTTTGTCAGAGTACGGTAAACCTTTAGTACCCTTTGTTTACAACATGAAGCCTCTGTTCATAGCAATTTTTGAAAGAAATAAAAGTCTTTTCAGTCTAACTTTTCTTCTAATAAAATTGAATAGTAAATCCAGTATTGTGAATCAAATCGAACGTTGACTGGAGTGTATTGTTACATCCCTATTAAATACTATAAAGCCAAAACCCTGGTTCAGAAAAGGGAGTCCAGGAAGAAAACCCATGGGTTTAAAGTTGTTTATTTAGATTGGAGGCTGCTTCAATTTTTCCTTTGTAAGTCAAATCTCATGTGGGGGGAACCGCAGCAGTAAGGTTGGAGAGAGTGAAAACAGGCTGTGCAATTGCATTCTGGATCAGTTACAGTAGACCTGCCAGGAGTGAGGTGCAGTAGTCCAATCCAAAGACTGAACTGCAAACTGTAAAACTGAAGTACCTGAGCGGCTTCTGGCGTGAGGAATAAAGGGCAAAGGTATATATCATATTCTGAACAGTAGACACAATCTCAGGAATTAGATTTTTCCCTATTACTACAGAAGGCTCACAAAAAAAAAAGAAAAAGAAAAACTATAGTGGCTCCGTAATGCTGTAAGAGGAATGTTTTTATTTTCCTGTCGGGTTTCGTTTTTAGATGGAAGAGACTCTGCAAATGAGTACTGCAGTTTTTCCGACTGATCACATTTATGCTATGATGAAACATTTCTATTCTGATGGGAGTGGTCTTCCCCAGGATGACTCCACCCTCATTCACAGGGCAGAAGAGCTTGCTGATCGGTTTCCTACAAAATGGTGCGAATCATATGTCATGATATTCACAGTCACCAAGTCTCAACTAAACGCAACACCAATTGGAGATTTTGGAGCGACGTGTTATCTCCACCATAATCATTAAAACACCTGAGATTAAGAATGTTGTTTAACACTCGAGGAACGTTTCAGAGACTTGTAGAATTGACATCAAGGAGCATTGTAGCAATTCTGCTGACTTGTGGCCCAACAACATACTAACACAGTTTATTCCCATTAGTCGATATCATAATATGCAACATTGGTCCATTTCTGCTACAACATTTCACCTTCAAGTGGATTACTTGAACCAATTTAGAATTTATAATGTGTCAATGTGTACTGCATCGTTGTGTATTTATTTCTTTACAGTATTTGTATAAATGAATCATCATTTTCTTTGTTGTTCATTTGTATCCGTTAGCATAGTGGTTCTCTTTACAGTTGTGATGGGAATCAAAGCTCACCATTACTGAAGATATTATATTTACTAGAGGGTTCTTATAGCTATTAGCCAGCTTGATTGGTCCCTTTAATTCCATCAAAACCTCAGTAACTCAAAAGAAAGTAGCCTGTAAATAATGTCAACTTGGACCTAATGTGTTGTCTTTAGAAAGTTCGGGAACAAAAAGTCCCACGGCTCTAAAAAAAATAGACAAAACATTATGTTGGAAATAGAAATAATGTTCATGAAATAAATCTGTACTCAGGGGGTTAGTGTAATTTATTTTACCGTTAGAATTTGAGAATCCCTGGTTCGGATACAGTTATTGTGCAATCAGGAAGACTAGACTGAGCTTACATGGTGATGGTTTTTATTTATTTGAGAGATTATTCAGGCTCATGGATTTGTTCTGTCTGAGTACAGCTGAGCCCTGAAGTTTGGATTAGGTGTTAAGGGAGTCATGCTTGGTACACTCATCCTCACGCAAGGCTTCACCCACTGAGAAATTTAACTGAAATCTAATCTCATTTTGGATAGTAACTTGGATAACCCTACCATGTCTCGCATGCAGGCTTTGTTCAGCCAGTGTCTCGTCCCTAATGGGATTGATTTGAATGGAAAAAGATGACCCGGGTGGAAAAAAATAGAAAGAAAGAAATACCCCCCCTCTCCAACTCCCTTCCCACCCACAAAACTGAGTAGTTCTAATTACTGACCTTGAAAACAGGCAACTAAAAATCTTTAGACCTCTGGGCAGTGTTTTCTACATTAGTGAGGGATCAGTAGAATAAACACTACAGAACAGACTCATCTTTCCCTCTTTCAAATTATTGTTACTTCACTACTTTACAAGATCATTTAAATGATGATATTTTAGTAAAAAAAAGGATAAAAGCAGGATAGTGCATGGATGAGAGCTATGAGCAAAATAGCTTCAGCATTAATACTGCATTTGAGTGGAAAAGTCAGCATCCCCTATGGATTCTGGGTGGAAAAAAGGGATGGATGGAGGTGGTTATTAAATCATGGTCAGTACCTCACTATTATTGTATGAAGACTCAATATCATATCACAAATCATTATACTTAGGGGGAAAAAAAGAAAAGTAAGATGGGCCTTTGTAAGGATGAGAGCCATGATGTGTCATCACATCCTATACTATCTCATCCTATACCATCATATTTTATCCCAACCCACGGCATCCCATTCTATCCTATCCCATGGCATCTCATTCTATTCCTTCCTATCCTATCTTGCCCCATCCAATCATATCTTTCCAAAGTCTTATCCTATTCTATCCCATCCCATCTTATCCCATCACATTTCCCAACCCATCCTATACCTGCGTAACCCTAAAACGTTACCACAGACAAACATTTTTTTGAAGAATATTTCTGACTTCTGACTAATTTGTAACCATTTTTGTTGATGAATTTCTTTGTCAATTTCCTATGAAAATGATTATTCCATTTTCTGTGCCTACAAAAAAAATGCTGGAAAAAAAATGGTTCATCCATGACATTTTCCTCAAGAACCTTTCCTGGCAGTATTATTTTAAACACATGCTTCAGGTGCAGCTGCTCACACAAATATATTTCAGCAGTTTTATAAGTCATGAGTCAACCAGGTCCTAAACTTAATAGCAAGTGTTTTGTAGATTTCTCAAGATGAAAACGTTCAACCTTTTCCAGTAGAGCAAGAATAAACATTTCAGTTCACATGCCTTTGTTGAAAATGAATTTATTCTGATTTAAACATACTTCTTTTGTATGAGTGCTCAGAAGTGTTCGATTACCTAGACTTTAAGCCACAAATAAATATCAAGATGTTTGATTTGCAGATCACGGGGTGTTCTCTCTGTGTGTTCAACCCTGGCTGTAAAGACCATGGCCTGTAACTCTCATTAGCTATCTAATTTAAGCTGAACTGGTGTTGAGGTGTAGTGGTATAGTGTTACCAAGTAGAGAATACACATAAACCTGTTTTATACTTGTTGAAGACACTTGCTTCCTGAATACAAGGCAGGTGTACCTAATAAACTGGCAAGGGCACTCACTACCTCGCATTTTAATGAACGGCACTCAGTAATCCTTCACTATCCCCCTTGAATCACCTTGCAATTTTCCTCAGCCAGTTATTCAAACGTCCGAATGCCTGATGTGTAACCGACATCTCTACTCTTAATCCATTTTGTCATTCTAAATATGAGCTGTCACTTCAAACTCAAATCCCTTTTTTGCTCCACGTAGTTTTCTCTTTTGCAGAGCCCAAAATTCCTTTACTTGCTGTTGGGATTCCTGAATGGGTAAGGAGTGTGACACCTTGCTGATGTTATTCTACCCCAACCATCAATTTCACACATGGTTGGCTTGCACCCTGAATGCATCTCCAGACTGAAATGGAGATCTTTTTTTTTTTCCTTGACCCCTTCCAGGTTTCAATACAGCTTTCACAGCAGATTAAACAGACTCAGTGCAAACAGCCTTGGGTCCAGAGAAGCTCATGAGTGAAATGCCTGTGTTTATTTTCACCACCTGCTGGTGGAGGACTGCAATGTTCTGATCTGAGCTGTATCTCTACTACACAGAGTTTTTGATCACTCACCCGCCTCCTCCTGTAATATAGCTGTATCCTCCCTGGCCAAGCCCATAACCATAACGCTCGCCGAGGAACACCGGCTCCATGGGATCATAACAGCTGAGCAGTGATTGTAGTCTGGGCAAGCTGAGGGAGGAAAACAAGCGTACCCACACACACACACACACACACACACACACACAAATGTTTGTTTTCATGTCTTTGTGGGGACATGAAATTTCTATGGGCCTAACCCAAACCATGACAACCCTAACCCTTACCCAGGCCTAACCTTAACCATAAGTAACCGAACAAAATAAAAGACTTTTGGCAATTTTTTAATTGTATTTTGTAAAATTGAGTTTTCCCTTGTGGGGAACAGAAAAAAATGTCCCCACAAGGTAAAAATAACAGGTTTTATATCATGTTATGGGGACATTTGGTCCCCACAATGTAATATAAACATGGTCCAAGTGCACACACTTTGAAAATTGTGTGCATGTGTGTGTGCATGTGGGCAGCTTTTAAACTGTATGTTCATGCTTGCTCTTATGATTTGTTAAGCTTTTACTGACACAGGATTTCTAATTATTCAATATGCAATTAAAAAAAACAAAAAACAAAAAAACACTCCAGGGTGTTTTGCCATAGGAGATTAATCTACATCATAGTGGTATGACGAGGCCTGAAGAAAAGTGGACTTCCTGTTGCCATCCCGAGCTAGCTAATTTAGTTTCATTCCTCTTATGCCATAGCAAGGAAAGTATTTCTTTATTCTTTTAAAGAATGACACATCACACCAGTTATTAATTTATAGGATTATTATAATTTTTTTTTTATATATATATATATATTTTTATTTTGTGCCAATTTTCTCCCTCATTTAATCTTCGCCAATTCCCACACACCATATCACAGCTACCAACCCAGCAGGGTGAAGACCATCATGCGCTTCCTTTAAGACATGCCAGCCAGCCACATGCATCTTTTTTTTTTAAAATGCTGCTCATGCTGCGTCACGTGGTGGAGTAACACACTCAGAGGGAAGCGCTATCGACCCTCTTCTGCATCCTTAAGCGCATAGGTGATCGTGATTGACTAGTGCCGCTGTAATTTGATAAAGTATGCCTATTTGGGATACTTCAGGATTCAAATCTCCAGATGATTGGGTTTTCTGTTGCTCCACTCACCTTCACCCTAAAGACTAGAGACTCCTTCCATAAATGCAAAATCTCCTTATACAAAACTTCACCATATCAACAAGTACATGCATTAAAAAAAATCATTTACATGTAGTCCCTGTGTAAATTGTTACTATAGAAATGACAACGTAATACAGAGCGCAGTATTATAATCTTGTAACCAGAGCACTCTTACCAAAGCTGCTGATACAGAAAGTTAATCTACTTTTTCTTCAGCAGTGTTTCAGTATAGAGTCATCAATAACGCCCTGCCCACAAGGTGATACCCACAAAAGTGGTCACTAATTCCATCAGTTATCCTCCCTTCATTGAATTTTCCGACACAATTTAATATAGTCCTGTAGGTTCCCCAGACGATGAAAGTGCCATAAAGGAATCCTCTGCGTCATCTCTGTTAATTAATCTCTTTACGCATGATGAGGAGATACTCAGCGATTCTCAAGACAGATTGTGAGCGTTAGAAGGAAGCTTAAAGGAATAATCGCTCTCACCTAATAAGCGTGTCGTCATCTACGATGAGTAACCAGTCAGTTTTTGGTACAGCACTGCTTACGTATCTCTTCAAGATGGCAAAGGTTTTCCCACAGTGACCTGCGAAAACAATTACAAATGTGCTCAAGTGGATTTTATTTCATATATAGGTTAGTTATGAATTTCAGGTTCATGGCTGAGGAAGTTAAGCACTAGGCTAGACGGCTTTCCTTATACGAGCATACTACGACACTCTCTAGATCTCCTCCATCCTGGCTAGACAGAAAATTTGATAGTCAATTACTCATTAACAACCCCTCAATCCCTACATGATTTCTCTCCCTATGACACTTAACCTGGTCTATATGCTCAGCATATTTCTTTACTTCATATCTTCCATTTAAACTCAGATTCTCCACACAGACCATGTAACTATGGACTGGTATTAATATATATTATACATTGTTTTGGGTTAGATACACATGAACACCCTTTTCAGTACATGACAAAAAATATCATCTTATTCTGGCTTAAAAAGGCCACATTTCACCTTGAATCACTTCTTATGGTCACATTACCTGCGCAAGCATATAAAAATAATTATGTTATAATTACTTCAGCTACCTTTTGCATGATATAGTGTCATACTGGCGTATCAGCACACATCTAATACACACAATTCATTCCAAAGCACATTAACATTTAATTACCTAAAAGATTTAGAATTATAATACATTGAATTATTTATTATCCTATAATTTCATACCGCCACAGGACACGTTATTCATTCATAAAGCCACGTAAAGTCAATGTTACTGCTTTAGAAAAAAAAAATAAAAAATCATACAGTAAATCAATAATTGATCAAACTTCATGATTACAGATTATTCACATTAATGCGTTTTTATGCCCAGCTCTTAAATTATCCAGTTCATTTTATTCCCTGCTAGTTCTTACTCATTTGTGCATTACATAAAGAGCCAAAAGATGTAGAACAGAAGCCTTGAAAGCAAAGAGGAATCAGGATGGTGTATAAAGAAAAGATGTGTGTGTGGGTGTGTGTGTGTGTGTGTGTGGTGACAGAGTGTGAAAAGGGAAACAGTAAATGTAGAACAGAATGTGCTGTTGTCATGTGAACCAGAGGGAAGAACAGGACTCTCTTCCACAATAAATATCAAAGCTGATCCTGTGATTCACTCACTTGTCGAGTTCCCCATGAACTATGTGGCTTGCTGGGATTGAGGAAACTCCTTCACCTTGTTTAAATACACATTCCTTTTTCTATTCCCATTGAAGTGTGAGAAAATCTACATCTTTCAATTCTCTATAGATTATTGTATTGGACCATTTCAGACTGCTATTTATACATTAACATTTACATCACTTACGACAGGAGAGTTCAGGTGCTCAGAAGAAGTGAGCAGAGTTGGGTCTGTCTACAAGCGCATTTTTGATTAATCTATGAGCCGGGGTTAGCGACGTAATTAAATCGTGAGGCCTGGAGAACTGGAGACAAGGTCAGATTTTTATGGCCGAGTATGTAGAGGAGTGCTGGTTTACATTATGTTCTTTACACGAGTCATGTAGTTCTTTGTTATGCCTGATTGGTCTGAAGACTTTGATTAATTTTTAGCAGCACTGAAACTAGTTCACAGGCTTTATAGTATTGGGTTTGCGCTAATAAGGAAAATACTATATAAAATATTGTTTCTGTAGTAGATAGATCAGATTTAGCAATAGATTTTCACCAATCAGTTCACACATCATATACCAAACACACTTGCACAAAATGCAACCGATAATTCTTACAATTAAAGTAATCAGACAGGCATAAATCGTATGATCGGGCAGGAATTTCATTCAGCAGGTTTCAATCGTTTTACCCAGTCTGGAGACTCTATTTAGTAAGCATGAGTGCTGTATAATCCAATTGAGCTCTCAGTCAGATGATTAATGTATTATTAGACTGCATCTAAATGAAGCCCCTATTGGAAGGAGTCTTCAGTGTCAGAGCTTTGAAATTGTCAAAGTGGTAACTAATTTGTTTCCCAGACAAGCCACAACATTAAATGTAACTATGAATGGATAAAAAGGCATGGTGTCATTATTTAATACAGTTTAAAAAAATGTTAGTGTTGGCAAGTTGCTTTGGGGTAAGTGGAATGAACCACTTTGGGACGTGTGGCTACTGGAAGTCGATCAACTTCAGCGTGGTGACGATGACTACGCTTCCTGTTGGGTCACATCACACCAACCCATCACTGAATATTTTCCTGCAACAGCATGTTTATAAGAGCCGTGTCCCTTACTTTGCAAAACCCCTTCGTTTTTCAATCTGTATTTGAAGTTGGAAGTGTAACAGGTATAAGCACTGATCTCACCATGTAGATATGTCTCCTCAGAATTGCTGTAACCAATCACAAAGGGAATGATTTTGATACAACATTATCAAATCCTGGCACAATCATTGTTATCATCAGGCATGTGTACACCATATATTGTAATCTTTAAACAAATATGTGGTCACAGACTTCAAAATAATATCACTATCTTGTTGAGGTTGTATGATGTGATGGATGTAGGTTTCCAATCAGAACTTCTCACACTGTGTTTTTTCTTCGGAGACATTCTGCATCTGGAATTTGGTGCATGTTTGCTTGATTGCCAGGATGGAGGGGCAGTGATCCATTTTACAGCTATTATATTCTCACTAGCAGAGAAAATTGTTCTCGAAAGACAGTCCCCCCCTGCCCCATTATCCTCCTAAATTGTTAGCTGGTGCACATTGGGCTCTTTTTGAGTATAGTTATAACTGCAGTTTTGGTGGTGGTGGTCCTTTTACATTTAGTTCATTCACTGTTAGAAGTACACGTATGGCATAAAACCAGCTGTCTCTTCAGGTTCTTGGTTTTTGGAAGGGAAAAATATACAGTCATGGGAAAAGTGAGTATGTCCCATGGAAATTGGAGATTTTTTTACATTTACATTTTATGTCATTTGGCAGACGCCCTTATCCAGAGCGACTTACATACATCTTATTTTTTTATACAAGTGAGCAGGGAAGGTTAAGGGCCTTGCTCAAGGGCCCAGCCATGGCAGCTTGGCAGTGCTGGGATTTGAACTCACAACCTTCCAATCACTAGCCCAATGTCTTAACCACTGAGCTACGACAGACCTTTTTATTGCACAAAAATAAACAAAAAACAGATCAATTGTGTGGAAAAAGTAAGTACACACTTACACTTATCATTCCTTCAAGTCCATAAAATTACAATCAGGTGTTCCAGATTACGTGCCATTGATTAGATCCTCCTGCAGGTGTAGGTGCAGGTGGAACCTGTCTTATTTAAGCCGGACATCTAGGGTCTGGTGTTCTCTTTGCTATTGAAATGTGTGGTGTCATCATGCAAAGATCTAAAGAGCTCTCACAGGCCTTCCGAGAAAAGGCTGTGGATGAGTCTGTCAAGGGACTTGAAAAGATCTCTAAATTATTTGAAATAAATCACTGGAAGAGAAATAATTTTCAAGTGGTACAGATCTCAAATGTCTACCAATTTGTCCAGGACGAGCCGCCCCAGCAAGTTCATCCTTTGACGTGCAGGCAGGCCGTTTGAAGTGAACAGAAGTCTCCAAGGACCCCAAAATTCCATTACAGAATCTGCAGGTAACTCTTGCAACTGTTAAATGTGAAAGTGCATACGTCTATAATCAGGAAGAAATTGGACAAATTTAACCTGCACGGGAGGCATGCCTTAAAAAAGCCTTCCAAAAGAACATTAAAGCAAGACTCCGGTTTGCCGATGAACATATAGGCAAAGAGCAGTCCTTTCGGAATAGTGTTCTCTACACTGACAAATCAAAGATAGAGTTGTTTGGCCACAGTCACAGTACACATGTTTGGTGGAGACCAAAGACAGCTTTTCAGGAGACTGCGGAGCTTTTCATGACAGTGACATAACCAAGAACAGGATGTCCCTCCAAAATGGACAAAAATAAAGAACACATAAAAGGGAGGCTGCCAAGTGACCTATAGCCACATTCAAGGAGATGAAGGAACATCTGACAAGTAATGGTAACTCCCTTTATGTCACACAACACTCTTTAATTCTTCATATCTTGGCTATGGGGTAATTTGGCTTGACAGACGAAACCTCTCATGCAAAAGAATAAGTAAGCAAGTGAGTAGATAAATAAATAAATTACAATCAATCACTCAAAAAAATCTCACAAAAACATCCAAGCCCACCTAAATCATCCTGAAATGTGGCAAAATGTGTTATGGACTGATGAAACCAAGGAAGGTCTTTTTGGGCATAATTCTAGGAAATATATTTGATGCAGAAACAAGACAGATTATTATCCAAAGAACACAATACCCACAGTGCAGCATGGTGGAGCTAACGTCAAACTATCGGACTGCTTCTCTTTTACTGGGACTGGGGCTTTAGTCAATATAAAAGATAATCGTGGATATATACAAATACTAATGCATTTTGGTACAAAACCTGTAGGCCTTTTTCAACCAGCTGAAGATGAAGAAAAATTTCCCAAAGCACAATTCCAAGTCAACAAAAGGAATGGTTCAGAAGATGATGATCAATAAACTTTCCAAACTAAGATGAGCTTATTGGGTATACTCTTGCCTAAAAACACAGTGTTACAAGCAATAGGTGCTTCAACAAAGTATGAGTTAAGGAGTGTAAACACTGATGCAACAAGGTTGTAATTTTATCTTTTTCCTCTAAAACTTTTCAGTTTTTCACTTATATCTTGATGGCATCCTCAGAATCTCGATGATATCCCAGATCACATTTAAGGTGGAAAAACATCTGACATGATTTATATTGGTTAAATTTTTTTTTTTTAGCCTGAACTAAATAGCCTGAACTTGAGTAATAGAAGACCGGAGGACCAAACAAAAGAAGAATGAGGATAGCATAGGAAAAATAAGACTACAAACTAAAGCAATGTGACTGTGTGTGTGGGTGTTTGACTCAAAGGAGGCAGAAGAGAATGTGCCGTCATCGTTTCCACCAGTAGAAAGGACAGAAATCTTTCACAATAATTATCAAATATGGTCCTGTAATGTTCTCGCCTGTCGCGTTCCTGCTGAACTACACGATCTCCAGGCTGCAAGCGCACCACAAAGTGAGTTGCCAGAACAGCGAGAAACCTTTTCTCCCTCATGAAAGCATATACGTGTTTTTAGCTTGTGTGTTTCTTTCTTCGATGGAAAGCAAGCGTGCTGAAGGTGATCTGTCAAAAAGCTTTGCAACTTCCTGATTGTTGACATGAGTAATAAATGACACTCGTGCTTAACACCCATTTTCTCAACAATGCTTACATTCTAGCAATGTGTTATATTTAATATTAGCCATTAATAAATGATATTCATAATGAGAATTTATTAAGAGCCCTGACACATCAAGCTAACATTCAAGAATCATCGTTGCTTCATGTTTTCAATAAAATGCTGCATTGATGACCAAATTGAAATAATGAGATGACTCACCACACCAGAATTTAGAAATTTCAGAAAAAACAGGACATCTGTATTAAATTCTATGCTACCTACCAATCTAACGTGCGCTTCGCGTTGCGGACTTCAGCTTTGTATTAAGTTTGTATATACACTACCAGTCAAAAGTTTGGACACACCTTCTAATTCAATTGTTTTCTTTATTTTTATGACTTTAAAAGAGA
>JAQQZR010038211.1:0-19457 GCA_030068235.1 Notoglanidium macrostoma
CAATGAAACAAATAACTAAACTTACTTGAAGTAAAGGAATCCATCCTTGTTGACCTTATCTGTGCTCTTGTCAAACATGTCTTGAATGCTAAAGAAAAAATGAAGGCCCCTTTACACAATATATATGCTTAAGGGGAGTCATTCGCATTGATACAATGAGGACCGACTTTGTCGGTACTTTCAAAACACCCCTCTCAACAAGGATTCCGACAAGGCCTGGCTGTTTGACAAATGCATAAGGCCAAGTGGACACCAAGTGACTGATAAAGCTAGAGAGGACAATCATGGGCCATGTACATCTAGAACTTATTGAATTCAACCAAGTGAAAGATATTTAGACAATTTTGATGCATCTAGCATTCAGTCAGCATCTGAGGCATGTGAAGCTACTACAACAAACGTATCGAATCACGCCGCACCTGATGTTTGATGTTGTTTATCTTGGCAGTTAAGTCAAACATACAATCCTGGCCCTGTAAATCTTTGGTCAGGACCAAATCAAAATTATTAGGGATGCCCAGAGAATCCTATAGGGAAGAGTCAGTTCCTTTTAACTTTTCATGGAGCTGAACAGGAACCTATGCTGTAGATTCAGGTGGAAGGTAAATTGACACCAATGTTGGTTGACACTGGAGCAATGTACACCTGTGTAAGTCCAAAATATACCTCACATCTCCCCAAGTCTGGCAAGTTTTCAAAGACAATAGGATTCTTGGGACAACCGTAGCTAATTCCAATGACAGCTCCAGTAAGTTTAACCGCAAAGAACAGAACAGTAAAAGTACCGATTTTAATTTCAGAACACACCCTAATAAATTTATTAATAAATTAGGATTTAAAATTTGGTGTACTTCAAATGGTATTTATGTAAATGAATTGGCCATTAGGAGTCAGATGAATTTATTAACAGGAAAAGCTAATGTGTACTCATTGGGTAATGTGGAAGCATCAGTACCAGCAACTATGGATAAATGGGGGAAGTTTATTCAGACTCAAGTTTCAGGAGCTAGAAAACCTTCCTTAGATTATCATTCTACTTTGGTGTATAATAATAAACAGGATCCTGAGATAGAAGAAAAATGGCTGAGGGAAAGAAAAGGTAGAGAAGTACAGATTACTTCAAAGTGTATAATCATTGGAAAAGAAGGAGCTGCTCTTCAAGTTGATAATAATAACTTTATTGAAGAATGGTACAACATACCAGAAGCAAACCTCATGTAACACTACTTGTAAACAAAGGCTATGAGGCTAGAGACTTAGGATGCATGATTAAAAGAGCAGAAATCGCTAGCTGGAACAACACAATAAATATATTAATATTTCATGCTACAGATAAGTCTATAATAAAAATATTGTGCACAACAGTAATTTTATAATTTCCGCAGGTAGTAGTGTTATGTGAAGAAGACATAGAAGAAAGGGTGAAACAATTGGTAGAAATAACAGAGCAGAAAAATACCTTGAGACAGCAAATGTTCAAGCAGGTACCATGATCGTATAGTGGTTAGTACTCTGTGTTGTGGCTGCAGCAACAGTGATCAAAATCTTGACCAGGGAGGTAATTCCTAGATTTAGTATTCCAATGGAGATAAGTTCAGATAATGGAGCAGCATTCATTCAAAAAGTGGTAAAATCAGTGCTACCGCATGTAGGGATTAAACAACGGTTAGGCTGTGTTTACGACCCCCAATCACAAGGTATCGTTGAAAGGGTTAATGGCACAATTAAGGCTAAATTAAATAAATTCTGTGCAACCAGAATGAGTTTTCAGCATGGTAACGTCACTCCCTCGGAAAGGACCACGAACAATTCTGGAGATGAAGAACCTCCCAGCGCCATCGAGTCCCCCAATGAAACAGGTAGTGAGTCTCAGGAGGAGCCAGGGTCAGCAGAACAAGAAGAGAGATCCCAGAAAATGACTCAGAAAATGCAGAACAGGCACAGAAACAGCAAGAAGAAGAAGAACAAGATGTCCAGGGAGATGCAAGCCCTGGACAAGGAAGGATACCCCTAGTAGAAAATCATGCCAAGCAGCAGGAACTGTACTCAACATAAGTGAAATTAGAACTATGTGGGAAGGCTGTGAAAATAGAACTTTGGGCCTACCACGACTGGATCTTTATCAAGAACAAGATGCAGTAGCAGACTTTTTGTGGGTGTGTGGTTCAGCATCACTTCGAATGACTCGAGGTTGGACAGGTACTTGTGCTAGAGTTAAAGTTGTACAGAAGATCACAATAATTAAGTGGGAAGACTACAATGAAGGACCTGCTGTAAATGAAAGCAGATGAAAGAGAGCATATCAGCAGGATCCCGAGATTAGTTTGGATGCCATAGGGCAACCAAGGGGCATACCAAATGAATTTAAAGCTATAAGTGAAATCGCAGCAGGTTTTGAGTCTATTCTTTTGTGGCCCACAATTAAAAAAATGTGGACTGGATCAACTATATTTACTACTATCAGCAGAGATTCATCAATTACACTGATACAGCATTTACTGCTTTGGGAGAGCAATTAGCTGCAACCAGTCAAATGACTTGGCAAAACAGACATGCTTTAGACTGGTTGATAGAAAAAACAGGGGTGTACTGTATGTTTCCTGTTTGGAGATCAATATTGTACTTTTATTCCAAATAATACAGCTCCTAGTGAAACCTTTACTGAAGCTATGACTAAACTGAAGAATCTCAGGAACAAGGTGCATGATAATTCATGGAAGAGTTCAGCATGCTTGGGATTGGTTTGATCTGGGTTTAGGCTATTGGGGAAATGTCATCACAAAAATTAGTTTGAGTAGAGTTATATTTATTGCATGTCTAGTTATTCTTATCCTGTTAGAATACTGTGTATTTCCCTTAGTTAGATCATTTATTACTAGAACAGTCACAGGAAAAATGATGGTGTCAAGATTGAATAAGAATCAAGACGACTCCATATCTCATTACTTATTTCCTTTAGTCAAAACCGAAGTTCTGAAAGCCAATATTTGCAACTGGAATAATAAAGATTGTCTCCATCAGGTTTGAGTTTTGAAGGAATAAATTCTTATGTTATACATTGCTTGTATTTGTTTATATGATCATTATTACTTATTCATATGAATTGTGAAGTGCATAGGAACATCTGCTGAACCCAGATGCTGAGTGCATTATCGTGCCATCAGGCAGGTAGAGTGGGAATTTTGCTTCTCATACAGCAAAAAAGGAAAATAACAAATATAAACAGAAGGAGGGGTTTTTGCCCACTCCTGGGGAATGAGTGAATCCTATTGACACTATATGGTATTATTTTTGTTTTTTGTTGTTATTTTGTTATTATTATTATTAAACTCATATTGCATGTACATGAAGGCTTGCAGGTGGTGTTTGGACGATGATCTTTTGTATGGACACTAAGACTGAAATGGGTTAGATCTAAAACGAGTTATAGAGGTCATTGGTAAAGTCGCCTGAGTTAAGTTTTACTACTACTTTAAGGTCGTAGACATGATGTTTGATCTTAGTGGACATGTTTAATCATTTTAAAGTGTTGATATTATGAATCTATTTGCTGTCAAATATATTATTGTTTTTAGGACCAGTGGTTGGTGTGATGCCTGGCTTGTGGCTATCAGTGGCGATATTGCAGTTCCATAGCTGTTTGCATTTGACATCAATGCAAATGGATATAGAGTATGGGCTTGGAGATGATATGGAACTTTGAGTGACAGGTTGGTGTGTGAGCCTGAGGCCTCTGGACAGCAGATGGACTGTATAGTGAATGGATCTGAAAATGGTGTTTTTCTGTGTTATTCTGTTTCTTGGCGTGACTCTGACGGCACATGGACACCAAAACAGACGGTGTTCATGTCTACCCACGAGAAACATTGCTGGACATAAAGGAATATTCAAAAACTGACCTACAGGATGACCTCTTGAAAACGCTACGCATCCTTGGGTTGCTACAGAAACCAGGCCTCCAGTCCTTGGCGTCGCCTGATGCCAGCGGCCGGGATAGGGTCCGCCGAGAGCGGTGTGCGAGGAAGCCGAAGTGCGCAAGCGGGCGGGGGTCTGCGCTGTGCTAAGAGGTAATTCTAGCCGACCGCCCTTAACAACCATGGCACTTTCCAATGTCTGTTCTCTGGACAAATAAATTGGACTATATGCGACTCCAGTGGACTACCCAGCACGAGTTTAGGGAGTGCTGCGTCATTGTTTTCATGGAGACATAGCTCAGCGACAGAGTTCCGGACGCCGCCACTCAGCCAGCCGGGCTACCTCCAAAACTCTGCACATTTTGCGCCTCTATAATTTTGCACATCACATTTGGATTAGCACTGCTCTGTCTTGTTTTTGTCTTGTCTTATGTCTGCACTGTTTGCATATTTGCACACTTTGCACTTTATGTTGTTTTTGCCATGTTTGCACATGTTTGCACACATGCACTTTATGTTGTCTTCTGTTGCTCACGTGCACCTTTTGTACTTTTGTACTGTCTTATATGTAGCACTTTGGTCCTGGAGAAACGTTGTCTTGTTTCACTGTACACTGTACCACATGTATATGGTTGAAATGACAATAAAGGCCACTTGATTTGACTTGACTTTACTTGATTATGTTCATGGCTTACTATTATTTTGTTTTTAGCATTTGTCTGTTGCCATTGTGTTTAGTCTTTTATTGTGTTGTACTTTTCATTTAACCTCTTTGTGTTTCTAGCACAATAACCGAAAAAGGGGGGAATGTAGAGTTTTAGGAACAAGCATTTAGCAATGTATTCATTATTAGATACAATTCAATGACATATATGCTCACGTGTAACAACTGCATGTAAGGTTTATAGGTAGCTCTAATACTTCAAATAGTTATCCCCATACATGTATCATGACATATTTAGACACACTTAAAATTTGGGCATATGTATGGTTCCAGAAGAAGCACCTAAGAAGCATTACCATATAGGAACACATGTATGCATCCTTGGTTTGCTAAAATGGGACAAAAATGCAGACACAAGGTTTTAACTCTAACAGGTGGTGAACAAACACACACACACACACACACACACAGACAAGCACACACACACACACACACACACACAACACAGAAGACACACTTAGGGACATCAGAGACACTTAGAAATATGAAAATGATTAGGAACATATTTTTTATGTGTGTGACGTTGAGGTGGGACGAAGTGGTTGACACCACAAGTGCAGCGGCGTGCACGAATGGAGAGAGCCAATAGTCTTAAAAGGGAATGGATGGAGGAGGAAGCGATGGGCGTAGCCCGGGCAGATGCAGCGCGGGGAGCAGTAAAGCAGAGAGGGAGCAGTCTATGTAGTGCTGGTGCTGAGTATCCGATGCGTGCCGATGCATGAGCGAAGCGGAAGAGTGGATCAGAGCATGATGCAGTAAGTCCAGTGGGAGATCAAACAGAACAAAAACATGCATACACAATAACGAAAATCAAAACGGGCTATCCCAAGAACAGTCTGGGACTTCCGTGTTTATATCGGAAGTGGGACTTTGACCCTGGATGTTGTTGTTGGGGCATTCGACAGCATTGCTGTGGTAACGGAGAGTGCATCTTGTAGTTCTTGTAGGGAGAGAAGGAAGCCTGACAGAATCCCCCCTCGAAGGGCTGGCTCCTGACGGCCCAGCCAAGTCAGGCCTGGAGTCATAAAATTCCTGAATGAGGGCAGGGTCGAGAATGTCTCGGCGAGGACCCCAGGACTGGTGCTCAGGGCCATAGCCCTCCCAATCAACTACAAATTCATAACCCTCCCACGGCGACGGACCTCCAGCAACTTGCTAACCGTGTAGGCTGGCTGCCCGTTAATATCCCAAGGAGGCAGAGGTTCAGTGGCGGGCATGGACAATGGGGATGAGAAGGCTTTACGAAGGAGAGAGACGTGGAACACCGGGCTGGTGCGGAGGGTTCGTGGAATGGCCAGTTGGTACGAGACGGGTTAATGCAATGGACCACCTTGCATTGAATGAACCCACATAACGAGATCCCAGTTTGCGATTGTCCGACGTTCCTGGGAGTCCTTTAACGGATACGTACACCCGATCTCTGGGGTGATAAACTGGAAGCTTTGAGATTCAGACGGACCTGGACCCAAATCTGATGGAGTTGATTGATGGCGGTGTTGACGGAGGGAATGGGGCCGGAGACGATGTCATTGGGGAACCCCTGTGACAGCCTCGAATGGTGACATCCCGAAAGAAGAGGTGTAGAGTTGGTTGTAGGCTAGTTCCGCCACGAGGAGATGCTTGGACCATGTGGAGGGGTGAGAGTAGCATTAACATCTGAGATATTTGGAGTTCTTGGTTGATCCGTTCGGTTTGACCATTGGATTGAGGGTGATATCCGGATGTGAGACTGACATCCACCCCAACTGTCTCCAGAATTGTCGCCAGAACCGGGTGATAAACTGGGAACCTCGGTCGGTTAGTAAGTCTATAGGAGGACCATGGTATCTTACCACCTCCCTGATGATCGTGTTGGCCATCTGCTGAGCCATGGGGTATTCAGAGAGGGCGACAAAACGGGCAGACTTGGTGAACCGATCGACTACCACTAAGATGATGGTGTTCCCCTGGGGAGCGAGGGAGTCGTGATATGAAATCCAGGGAGATGTGAGACCAAAGGCACCAGGGAATAGGAAGGGGCTGGAGTAGACCTTGAGGGTGTCGATTCTAGGGTTTGTTAAGGGCGCAGATTGAGCAGGCTTGGACGTAGACCCATACGTCTTCCTTGACAGATGTCCACCAAAAGTGGCATGGTACTAGTTCCAATGTGTGTAGATGTCCTGGGTGGCTCGCCAGATTCTCCTCATGACCCCATCAAAGGACACATGGACATAGAGTGGTGGGCACAAAGGTGGTGTTGGGAGGGGTGTCACCTGGAGGTGACATTGGTGGACTTGTGTGCTCAGTGAATCTCCTCCAGGAGGGACCATCGAACCTGACCAACTACACATTTCTTATCCAGGATGGTGTATGGGGGATCAGGGTTGTCATCCGTTGAGTGTAGGCATGAGAGTGCATCAGGTTTGCCGTTCTTGGACCCCGGCCGATAGGAGATGGTGTACCTGAGCCAAGTGAAAAACAGGGCCCATCAGGCTTGTCGGGGGTTGAGATGTCGGGCTTCGCGGAGATACTCCAGGTTCTTATGATCCGTCCAAATGAGGAACGGATGGTCGGTCCCTTCCAACCAGTGGCGCCATTCCTACAAGTAGCGTCCCGGGCTTACCACGAAGCAGGGACATGAGGGCATGGGCCACTGTTCTGAAATTCCTTACGAAGCATCGATAGAAGTTGCCGAAGCCCAGGAAGCATTGGAGCTGTTTAATGGTCCTAGGAACGGGCCACTGGGTTGATGGTGGTAGTCTTGGCCAGGTCCATGGACATCCCTTGAGGCATGATGATGAATCCGAGGAAGGACGTGGTGGTGGTGTGAAATTCGCTCCTCTCCAATTTTGCAAAGAGCTGGTGTTGAAGAAGGCGCTGGAGGACTTGTCGAACATGTAGGCGATGTGCCTCGAGGTCGGTGGTCGTCTAGGTAAATGAATACAAAATGGCCCAAGAAGTCCCAAAGGATGTCATTCACCAAGGCTTGAAGGCTGCAGGGCTGTTACAGAGGCCAAACGGCATCACCAAGTACTCATAGTTGCCATTGGGTGTGATGAATCCTGTATTCCACTCATCACCCTCACGGATACGGACCAAGTGGTAGGCATTGCAAAGGTTGAGTTTAGTAAACACAGTAGTGCCCGAGAGATGTTCAAAGGCAGAGTCCATCAGCGTTAGTTGTTCCTTTTCCTGATAGTAACCTGATTTAACCTTCGATAGTCAATGCATGGCTGAAGTGAGCCATCCTTCTTACCCACGAAAAAGAAAGGGGAAGCCGTGGGAGATGTAGTGGGTCTGATCAAGCCATGGGCAAGTGCCTCAGAGATGTAGTCCTCCATGACTTGGGTTTCTGGTTTAGACAGGGAGTAAAGACATCCCCTGAGGGGGTGCTGCCCGGTAAGAGATCGATGGCTAGCTTGTATTCCCTGTGAGGTTGTAGTGAGGAGGTGTGACTCTTGCTGAATACTTGGGTGAGGTCATGGTATTCAGAAGGAACCAAGTCATATCAGGGAACCCTCCACAATGCATGTATTCGCCGAAAGAGGGGGGGTGAAGTTGGCAATAGGGGCTGGTAAATCATGGTGACCCATGCAGGGTTGGCCCCAGTGGGTTAACTTCCCCTTAGCCCAGTCGAACTGAGGTTGATGGGTAGCCAACCAGGGGTAGCCCAATACAATGGGTTCGTTCGGTATGTCCATGAGGGAGAATGAACAATGTTCGTGATGATTACCCAGAGATAGGAGATGCAAAGGTTCCGTGAGTTCGTCAAAGCAACCCTTACCTAGGGGTCGTCCATCTAGAGCAGTAACCGACCGTGACGAGGGGCAGGTGTGATGAGGTATATGGAGGCGTTGGACCAGGGACCGGTCGATGAGATTGACTGGAACCAGAATCAATGAGAGCCTTGGATTGGAGTGGCGGGTTTGGATTGGAGGACCATGGAGTTGAAGGGTAGTGTGATGCCTATCAGTGCTGCCCCGTGGCCTGATAGGCGCTGGGGTTTCCTGTCTTGGGATTCTTCGGTCAGATGGGGCATGACTGGATAAGGTGACCAGACTGTCTACAGTATAAACATAACCCCTCCTGGAAACGTCGCACTCGTTCGTCCCTGGACAGGCGGGAGCGGCTGACCTGCATGGGTTAGAGGTGGTTCTCAGAGGGGGTCGGTGCTTCTGGGAGTGATGGTTCAGTGCAGAACGGAGTCCTGAATGGTTCCCGAGATTTCTTACTCTCTCGCCTCCTCTTGCGTCGCCATTCATGGACGTCTTGTGCCAGTTGGATGAGTTTATCGAGATCCGTACCCCAATCTCTGTACACTAGCTCATCCGTGATGTCCTCCTGGAGGCTGTGGTAGAAAGCCGGGACAAGTGAGATGTCACTCCAGCGGCTCTGGGTGGCCAGCGTATGGAACTCGAACGGATCGCTTCTCCTGTGAGATCTGAAAGAGACAGCGGGCGGCTGTGAAGAAGCACATTGCAGTGAAGAACTCCATCCTGGTGTCTAGATCATGGTCCTGTTGGTCCATCATGGTGGTGATAACATATGCGACCTTCGCTTCTTCGTTCAGGAACTGAGGGGCTTGAAGACGCAGGATTAAAGTGCACTGGATGATAAATCCCTGCACTGCATCAGGATCACCAATGAAAACGGGTGAGGGAGCAAGTGCTGTCACGCATGGCTGAGGCATGGTGGCTATGGCCCTGCTGGGTAGGTGCGTGGGTACCCCGGCTGCCGATTGCATGGGAGTTTGAAGTTTCTGAACCTCCCCAGCTAGCTGGGAATAGTGATCTCCCAGTCCCTGTAACATAGCTTGTTGCTGCTGTACTGTGCTCATTAGTTGACCCATCATGGTCTTGAGCTCCTGCATGGCTGCTGTGGTCTCCACTGGGATGTTCAAGTGGGACGAAGTGGTTGACACCACAAGTGCAGCGGCATGCACGAACAGAGAAAGCCAATATTCTTACTGGGGAATGGTTGGAGGAGGAAGCGACTGGCATAGCCCGGGCAGATGCAGTGCGAGGAGCAATAAAGCAGAGAGGGAGCAGTCTATGTAGTGCTGGTGCTGAGTATCTGACACGTGCCAATACATGGGCGAAGCGGGAGCGTGGATCGGAGTGTGATGCAGTAAGTCCAGTGGGAGATCAAACACAAGATCAAACACAAAAACGTGCATACACAATAACAAAAATCAAACCGGGCATTTGGAATGAAACGCCAAAACACACCTTAACTGGGAAAACCATACCAGGATAATTCCGGGAGGAAAAGCACTTGAGAAAATGCATGGAGCTAGTAGCATGAACCGTACTAGAACAAGCAAAGAATAGTCCGGGACTTCTGTGTTTATATCCCACAACCCGGAAGTGGGACTTTGACCCCGGATGTTGATGTTGGGGCATTCGACGGCGTTGCTGTGGTAATGTGTGGAGCGTCCACTCGTGTAGTTCTTGTATGGAGAGCGGGAAGCATGACAATATGTTATCTTTGTCAGGCAACTAATTAATAATGGCTACCAAGCATAAATTAGAAGACAATAACTGATTCTAATGGTAACTGCACTAGATGCTTAGATATGCTAGGGAACATTTTGGTGGAGGTCAGATAGAAGCGATGTCAAGGAATGTGTCAAATTTGTCAATTTGTCAACATGTTGCTAAACTTGTGAATGGTTTTCTGTATAAGAGCAGCTGAGTTGGAGCAGTGTTTCAGGAACGCTCTGCAGACCTTCCCAGCTTTCATTGTTTCAATAAAAGCCTAATTTTTCTGCACTCCTTGGGTATGTGAGCTGTTTATTTAAGAGTTTCCACGACATTTACAAACTCCGCCATTGCCGGTCCCAAGCCCGGATGAAAAAGGAGGAGGGTTGGGCGTTGGGCTAGCAACCCCACCCCGTAAAACCCCAACCCCTTCAGAAACACTAAAAAGAGAAACAGAGACTAACTTCCTGGAAGATGAAGGATCTCCGACAACTTGGAGACACATGACACTAGACGGTGAAAGCCGAAAGGAAGCGGCCGAGCCGAACACCCTTCTTTCGACCAGGAGAACCCTCATCGGCACATGGAATGTCAGGACCATGTACGAGAAAGGCAAAACAGCACAGGTAGCTGCCGAGATGAAAAAGAACAACCTGATCATGCTGGGCATCAGTGAAACCAGATGGACACAAGACGGACAGAGAAAACTGACGACAGGAGAGCGGTTGCTGTACTCTGTTCATGAAGAGAGTAAAGCACCCCATATGCAGGGAGTAGGCTTTATGTTGTCTCAACAAGCACAGTGAGCACTGATTTAATGGGAGAAGATGGGAGTCCGACAGAGATGCTTGTTGTCCCTGTTCCTCTTCCTCATCGCTATCGACTGGATCATGAAGACATCCACCAGTGAACGCAGGAATGGAATCCAGTGGACCTTGTGGAGCCAATTGGAAGACTTAGACTTTGCCGACGATCTCACACTTCTCTCCCACAGTCAGCAGCAGATGCAAGAGAAGATCAGTGTGTTGGCAGCCACATCATCACAGGTTGGACTCAACATCCACACGGAGAAGACCAAGATTCTTAAGACCAACTCCAGCAGCAACAACCCAGTCACCCTGAATGGAAGTTCCCTGGAGGAGGTACAGTCCTTCACCTACCTGGGCAGCATCATCGACTAGCAGGGTGGAACAGATACAGACATCAAGGCAAGGATCGGCAAAGCAAGAGCCACCTTCATCCAGCTCAAGAACATCTGGGCTTCCAGAGAACTGACCTTGACCACCAAGATCCATCTGTTCAACGCCAATGTGAAGTCAGTATTGTTGTACGGGGCCGAAACCTGGAGGACAACCAAAAACACCACCCGAAGAATCCAGACATTCATCAACACCTGGCTCAGAAAGATTCTCCACATACGCTGGCCAGACACCATCAGTAACACCAACCTATGGGGAAGGACCTGCCAACCTTCAGTAGAAGCAGAAATCTGGAAGAGAAGATGGGGATGGATAGGGCACACCCTACGCAAACAGCAAACCATCACCAGACAGGCTCTCAGATGGAACCCCCAAGGCAAGCGGAAGAAACCCAGCCCAGGACAGAAATCTCTGGAGATCAACCTTTGGCAGCCCATACCCCGGAAGGAGTGGAGGGCATAAGTAAGTAAGTAAGTAATGACATTTACACGATAGAAATGGCCGAAATCATGACGTTTCCGCTCTCGATGGCACGCCGTGTGCTTCTACTGAAAGCCCAGCACTTACAACCCAGACTGAACAGGATAAAACACTATTTGAATCTACACAAGTAAGTAGCCAGCAAAGTTTGTTACATAGCATGGTACTTGTGTAATACTCATTCATTCTATTCAAATTAACCCTTTTGCCAGTAAGTTTTGGCTGTCTGTAACGGTCTGCCCTTTTTACAAATAATTATGATTCATAATTATTAGTGGTTATATCCCTCATGGAGTGGAAGAGCACATAGACTACTTATAAGAATGTTTAATATTTCGCCATTATATAAAAAGTTAATGTAGTTCAGTTTTGGGTAACAGTTATGTCTCTGATGAAAACCACTGAGCATGCAACACATATAAGACAAGCATACATGTTCGTGATTATTTCTGTGGAATAGCGAACGGAACTTAAAAGGGTGTACTTTCAGCTGCTTCCCAAACGAGGAGCGTAAACAAACAGCTGATTACAATAGAGCCGATTCATCGAAGAGTCGGCGTTAACTCTTGAACAGTGACTAAAAGTTGAAATGTTTGGAATCGACCCCTTATTCCTTTGTAGATATTGGCTCCAGACACCTGTCGGCGTGTGTAATGCAAAACCAAGTTTAATCTCTGCTAAATCACTTTAACGTCTTTCTGGTGCTGTCTTAGTTAAGTAAAGTGAATTCAAGGAGTAAACTAGATCTTATTCAACATGCATTCAAATTCCACCAGTGGGACTGTACTTGCAAAAGGGTTATAGTACTGAAGAATAGATATGAAACATTTGGTATAATATGCTTAAATAAAGAAATTCCACTTTTTATGTCTAGCTGGAAGAATATACTATTCATGAAGAGCCTGAAGTGAATGTACGGAGAAATGCCACTGCCTTTGTACTCTGCTAGAGAAAAGCACCATCTATCACAGGTAAGACAATAGTGAAAGAAGAAAATAAAGCAAGTCTAAAATTGGCAGAACAATGTGTAATATGTGCCATATGTGCATACACACTTTGACTTGCTAAAATTGTCAAATAATTAATTCTTTTAATTTTAATTCTTGCCCTGTGGTGGACTGGCGACCTGCCCAGGGTGTACCCCGCCTCTCGCCCGAAGATGCTGGGATTGGCTCCAGCTTGGACCCAGCTTGGACTCCAGCTTGGACCCAGCTTGGGCTCCAGCTTGGACCCAGATGGATAAAGTGGTATAGATAATGGATGGATGGAATTTAAATTCTTTTAAAAATTAATTAATTAATGCTTTTATGCTATTAAGCAAATTTTTTCATCAATGTTATTAGATTAAAAGCTATTAGAATATTAGTAAAACTGTATATGTTTTCTGAACCAACTAAATTACATTACATATCTGATGGCAAGCACTTCATACATTTACATAGCAAAGCAACAGCAAGACTGAGTGAGGGCTGACATTAAAATTACACAGATACTAAACAATTTGTGCGATGCCAGATGCTGTTGGTGGAAAGATAGGTGGTGTATTACATTACCTTTATTTTGTGTCTTCACCCCCACAGAATGCTGTCAATGACATTGTAACTGGAGTGCAGCACTATCAAGCTTCATGCTGGTCAGTTTGAAGAATCAGATGGCTGTGGTATTTCAGGGACATTCAGAAGATACAGATTAACTGCTTAGTAAGGCAATGGACATTTTTGTTCATTTTGAAGACCCATTTGCCAGTTTCCACTATATGTATGGAAGACTCAAGTATCAAGGAGCTTTTTGGGGTTGTTGAAGCAGAAGAAATTGAGATTGCCCGGTCTGGATGCTATAAGAGACCGGGATCATCTCGGGCTCTGACTATAAGATCTCCGTGCTTTTACTACAAAACTTTGGTCAAAAGTTTGGAACAATTACTTTCACATCCTGCGGTTTCAGCCATGTTTGACAAATGTGTAGAGAAGTGCAAGGCTGGATTTTTAAAGGATGTCATTGATATTTTTAAATGCCATCCATTATTTTCTGTTAGACCTAATGCCCTACAACTGATACTGTATACGAATGAAATAGAAGTGTATAATCCTCTGGGGTCCCATGCCTCAAAAAAATAATCTTCTAATGGTCTGAGCTGGCTGCCATCCATTTACTTGCCATAGCAAAAAGAACTGATACTGATAAGTCTAGTGTCAATGTGATACTGGGTAAAATACACAAAGATCTGAACATACTGTACAATGGTGTGATAATCAAAACAATTGCTGGTGAATTATTCATGGAACCTTAATCTCGCTCTGTGGTGACATCTTTCTCAGAATGAGTTAACTGGGTTTAAAGAGGGAGTTGGATTTTCATTCTGTAAGTGCAGACACTGTGAGTGCACTTTTGAAGACATGCAGATTTATTTTGATGAGGAAAGCTTTGTTTGGTGGACATTAGGTAGGCACATCAGACAATGTGATGAAATTGAGAGGGCTTCTACTGATTTTTTACGAAACATTTTAAAAACCACATATGACATTAACAGGAAAAGAAAATTTTTAGGTTTGCATGTTCTCCTTGTGCATGCGTTGGTTTCCTCCGGGTGCTCCGGTTTCCTCCCACAGCCCAAAGACAGATTAGGTAAACTCGCTACTCGAAATTGCCCATAGGTGTGAATGCGAGCATGTGTGGCTGTGTGGCTGTTTGTCTGTGTTGGCCCTGTGGTGGTCTGGCGACCTGCCCAGGGTGTACCCCGCCTCTCGCCTGAAGATGCTGGGATTGGCTCCAGCTTCCCCCGCAAACCCAGATGGATAAAACGGTATAGATAATGGATGGATGGATGGATGGAGAAAATTTATAGACTTTCTTTAATTTGACCTAATCAAGCAAACTCCTCAAGATATAATTGCTGTAATACTAGAGGGAGTAGCACCACTAGAAATAAAAAGTGTGTTAAAATCTTGTGATGTCAGGGCAGCTTGACTTGGAGACATTTTAATAGTGCTGTTCAAGGATACCCATACTCTGTTGATATCCGAGATAAGCCATGTTCTATCACTATATCAACATTGTCATCAAATGACAAAAAATTGAAGCAATCTTCTGGACAAATGCTTGTACTTCTCAAGAGTTTACCATTTTTATTGGACAGTTGTGAAAGAAATGTATATATTCAAGTCCTTAATTAATTAATATACATAGTTCAGATCCTGTTTGCACCAGTAATTTCTCTTGCAACTATATCAAACCTCAAGTCACTTATCAAGCAACACTTGGTTCACATAAAGCAATTGTTTCCTGAGAACACCATAACAGCAAAGCAGCATTATCTGGTGCACATTCCTTCCAAGATTGTTGACTACATGTCTTTTTATGCCAAGAACCACACCTACATTCCTCTGAAATACTATCTTGGTGATGTGATTGAAGTAAATAGATGCACTACTGACAGCACTTCTTTAAATCTGTATGAGCATATAACCATAATGCATGTACACTTTGAAGTGCTTGTAATCAATATAATAAATTTTTTATGTTAGAAAATACATGTCTTTACTGATTACTTTTACATTTTTGTTCTGAATTTATTCACACTTTTTATGGAATTGTTATAGCAATACACTCTGAAACCTAATTTTTGCATTTAATGTAATGAGTGTTCGGTTAAAAAACTGCAAACAAAATAATACCAATAAGTATTATTCAGTCACATAAAAGTGTGCAATCAAATTATAATTAAAAGGGAAAATGTTATTGTAACTTCTTTTAAGACTTAAAAATACATTGTACTCAAAAATTAAGCAAAATTGTCTTGAATTTCTTAACTTGTAGTGGAGAACATCAAAACCTTTAAGTTCTCTTAATCAAATATCTTATTTAATTTTAAGACATCCTTATAATTAATTATTTTTTTCTTAAGATAATTGTATCCAAAGTTTCTAAAAACAAGATTATTTATCTTGCACATACTATTCAAATCTATTCAAGTCAGTTATTCTTAAAATAATAATAATAAAAAAAAACAAGATCTGTTATTTCTTTTCACGATCTTTCCGGCTTGTTAAGATTTCATGTTGACCTTGCACTCTTTTTGACCTGCAAGATCTAATACTATCCAGTGTCACCAAGGCAACTGTTATGAGACCATGTCACTCTGAATTTAACAAATCAAACTGTGTTCTGTTTCCAATTATCATTGTATACGGCCAAACATTATATTCCGCATGGCCATATACACACAGTAGGTTGTGGTGAGGTAGATGGGAACTCATTTATGCATCTGCATATCCAGAGATCCTCTCAGTTACTCTTGGGCTTAGTATCTCCAGTACCTTTTCCTCCTCTGGAGTGTGGACAGGTATAAGTAACAGCTCTCCACCAGTCTTAACTTCTCTGTCCTCAGCTGTGCCCCCATCTTTATGTGAGCGTTTCAGATGTCACTTCATTTTTTTCCTGACATTAGTGCCAGATCTTTTAAAGACATTGCAGGCACTAATGGTCTTTTAAGTATCCTCTCATTTCTTATTTTTTCCTGGATTTGTTGAACTGCCTTGAGCTTTGGAAAAAAGTATGTCATTTATTTTTTTTTCTCATCCAACATTTCAGTTGGTTCTTCCTTTGAGAAGTTTGTTTTGTGCTGCCACTTTGCCATCCCTCTGGAGTCATGCAGGAAAGGTTAATCGTTTGCTATTCATAGGCATGCTATGCAATAGATGAGAATTACAAATGTAAAGTTTTTCATGTGTTTCTAAATAATATTCATTTTCATAATTTCATTTTCATTATATTAACAATGTATGTAAATAGGTGGTTTAGTTTTCTGCTGGTGATAAAGAACTACTTAAAACTCATTTGAAATTTTGTAGATAAAGTGCTTGTGCTCCTTGTGCTCCTATACTCTTTTCTTTCCTTTCCAGCAAATGTTTATATAATAAACTATAATTACATTAAACACCAAAAAATATACTTATACAAATCAAACCAAACACATATGTGCAGACATGTTTCTTGATAAAAATTAATCTTCAATAGCAAAGAACTTAAAGAAGGACATATGTTAAGTATGAGAGACCTTCATTATAAGAGATTTAACAAAAAAGCTGTCCAAGTCCGAGTCAAGAGAAAAGTCACATGAGTCAATAGTTAAATAATTGATTCAGAATCAGGAGGTTAAATTTAAAATATGTATCAAAGATTTAAACAGACAGATTTATAAATAACAGATGATAGATGGATTTTACATCAATTTACAAAAGAAATAATGTTTGTTTGGAAGAGCTACACTGAAAAAGGAAATTTTAGGTCAATCAGATTTAAGAGCAACTATAATAATACTTGTCAGCACTAGCATTTAAAAAAAATAAAAAGTTAACTTGGTTAAATATTGTGTGGTATTGTAGCACAGTGGGTAATATTGCAGTCTCCCAGCCTTGGAGTCCTTGTTTTGAGCCTCAGCTCTGGTGACTGGAATTTGACTTTGGTCCAGGGCTTTGAATATACATGATCAAATAGTACATTCATGTGTAAGCAATGTGCAACTTGAATCAAGTCAATTCAATGAACTTTTTGAACTATAAAAAGGTTGTTCATTGCATTTTCTTGATACAAATGTATGCTTCAGTTCCACACAAATGATATATATTACTTCAATATAAATTAATCTGTTACACTTAACTCTTACACTTAAGAGTTCAAGTTTACTTGTTGGTTCTATGCTCCACTGATTTACACAAATACAGTTTTATATTATCTATGATTTATTTTGATTTATGTTTTGTACAGCTATCATTACTAAAAAAGAATTTTACTCCTACACAGTCACCCAAGCTAAGACTTGAATCTGCCACTGGTGTCGTGAGGCACCCAAGCTAATCAATGCACCACCATGCCCCAGACAATTTAATTAATCAAGTTAAAACTAGGCAAATGGATCACACTCCCTCTATATACCCATGAGGATTTTTGCATTAAAAAAAATTGCACACAAGCCTCAAATTCACAAGTGTATTTAGGGTCTAACAAATGGATCATGTTACTGATTAATCTATGAGCCAGTGTACATATGTCAGTTACAAGGGGTTTCATGAAATAAAAAAGAAATAACAAAGTATGAATGCTTCAAGAAACTGACCCTAGGTTAGTAGCAGATGAAGATGACTTTCAATCATTTAACAACATTAATGTTTCTTGAGGCTTCTGTGTTGATTTGAAAATCAATGGTTGAATACACCATATGAGGCCACTTTGCCAGTGTTGCTCCTGTGAGAATAAAAGTAAAAAGCACAGAGATTGTTGCAATGTAGAATGTGTTCATTTTATGATTATATTTATGCATTAAGTAAAACTTGCAAAACATATGGTGCTCTAGATTAGTGGTAGTCAAATTATTTTACTTTCATGAGCCAAATTTATGTAGAACATCATGTCATGACCCATCCCTACACTAAACTACTTTATGGAAGTAAAAAAGTAATGCACTTTAACATTGCTCAGACACAAACTCTGTGTTTATGTCTTTGTTTAGTCAAGCCTTCTGCTAATATCTTTTTATTAGGTAAAGGTGCAGATGTAGAAATTTCTTTGGCATAGAGTGTTTTGGTAAACTGGGATGTTGCGTGGACTATGTTTATGCATAGACAACAGAGGACAATCAAATCACAGAATCCATACCTGCTCCCGGTCATGCCTTCAGCTCTGAAACTATTCAATCCGCACTTATTTTCACCAAACAGGACTTGCACAGTGCATACAACCTGATACGCATCTGTGCCGGGTATTGGAGGAAGACAGCCTTCAGAACTGCTTCTGGTCATTACCAGTACAGAGTTATCCCATGTGGGTTATCTAGTGCTCCATCAGTGTTCCAGTGTTTCATCAATGACGTACTGTGCGCCACTGTACCAGTCAAAAGTTTGGAATATATGCATGAGGTGACCATAATCATCTCATAGATGTCCATGTGTCCACTCTGCACTTACAGGTGACACTACTTTATCTATTCCCTTTATAATTTTTTCTTTTTTATTTATTTATTTTTTTTTAACTTGAAAGATGTGACAGTAAAGTATCTTGAGTTTGCCAGGTTCAGTTCCTGTGTAACATACCAGGCGTTCATGTGCACTAAGAACTTCATTCTTGAAGTTATTCTGGTATCAGGATTTAGTGAATTTTAGGAGGTGTGAATGTCACCAAGGTTAAATTTATTTTATTTGCTCTACATAAAAAGCATGTTTTACATGTTTTACATAAATCCAATTCCTATTTAATTTCTCCCCTTTTTGTGGGTGCTTGTGTATGATAATGCTGGGAGATTTAGGCTTTGTACTTTAAGTTTATATAAATTGGTTCATATTCATTGGTTTAAATATATTGGTTCATATGCATTGGTTCATATACATATATATTGGTTGAAAGGCATTGGTTCATAATATGGTATATTTATATTGGTTCATATACATTGGCTCCTACATATTGGTTCATCGGAATATTAGAGTTAGGTATTGTTAGATTTAAAATCTTGTCTCATGTTAGTTGTTTCCTTTCTGTGTCTGTCCTGTCCTTTGATCCTGTAACCCTGCTGCCTGGGATTGTCACCTTGGCTTTCCCGACCTCAGTTTTATGATGGCCATTTGTCTGTTCTGTGTCCTGTGGTGATTTAGCATCTCTGTGTTACTTTTGACACCGGAAACCTTTTGTT
>JAQQZR010038311.1:0-19447 GCA_030068235.1 Notoglanidium macrostoma
TGAGGATCCCATGCTGTCACTCTTCAGAGGAGAGTCAAAGAGAAGCACATCTTGCAATTGGCCACCTTAAATACCTTCTCTCATGATTGGACATATCTGTCTATGAAGTGCAAGGCTTAATGAGCTAATCCAACCAATTTGGTGTTGCAAGTAATCAGTATTGAGCAGTTATATGCATTCAAATCAGCAAAATTAAAAGGGTGCCCAAATTTTTGCACAGCCAGTTTTTCACGTTTGATTTAATTTCATACAACTAAATACTGCTTCACTAAAAATTTTTGTTCAGAAAACACCCCAGTATTCAGATGTTCCTAGGAAATGAAAGACATACCACTGTTATCTTTTTTGTTGAAAGTAGAGTAAATTATTATGCCGACTGAGAGGCGTTCCCAAACCTTTTCATATGACTGTATGTAGATACACTGTATGGCCAGGTTTGTGACAGCTCCACAACACTAACAATTAATGCTGCAACACTATAACTTTGTTGTACTAACACTGGTACTTACTTTTCCCTGATGTAGGCCTTCAGGTGTTTCCTCATTTCCATTATAGGCCATCCTATTTATAAACTTGCATTTCCCCAGATGGTTTCTTTCTATTCTTAATCTTTGTCATCTTAGTGGTTACTAATATATAACTGCTCAGATGTTTATTACTTGTGAAATGTTTATAGCCTATAATGAATTGTTCACATATTGTTCACATCCAAAGGTAGGAGGTACCTTTCTCTAAAGTACTTCCAAAAAGTAGTACCTTAGATATCCCATTATGACTAGATAGGACATAAGTCTTTCACTTCTGGCACAATTAGAAGCCATATTGGATAGCTGATTCTTTTCATAAGGTTGTTAATTTGGTTTCTGCGTTGTCAACTATATCGATGAATATAGGTGTTGCACGAATGAAAATATGAGACAAAGGGTTTGTGATCACTCTGAATGTGTCAAACAGGAGTGTCCACAATTGGCAAGCATGTTTTTCATATGTTTACAGTCATAATGAAAGAGGAGTTCAACTAAATGAAACTGAATATTATTTCAGCTCAGAGTATCATATGTTTTATCGTACTGCACAAGGAAATTTATCCACTGTAGATCAACTCACAAACTGCTTGTCAGTGGACTGCATCGCCACTCATTCAGAGAGGATTCAGGAACAGTCAGTCCACAAAATGCACACACAAGGATTGGCTGTTTGCTGTTAGCTGTTGTCTTCCTGTTCTCAGACATGCACCTATAACATGGGGGTGAGGATAAAAGTATCCTCACGAGACTTCATTTGTGCATGTGGAGCAGAATTAATCCCTTGTGTGGATGCTTTTCTGCTTGTGTTCTGTTCTGTTCTTTTTGTTCAAGTTTTGAGACAAATTAAATGACTTAAAATATTTAAGTCAGGTGCAGGATAACAAGATCTCCTTGACTTCACTGGTACTTTCACTTCAATTTAACTCCAAACTGATCAGTGATAAACCTTATACAAGGTCACTGCTGACTTTTACTCTAGAAAGGACAGAATAATCATCTTTAAAATATCAGACATGGATATAGACAGGTTTATGAAGTGTTCTTGTGGATGTCTATGGCTAACAGGACATATTATTGTTGTTATAATAATAATAATAATAATATGTATATAGATTGTTATATTTTTACAAGTTCAATAAATGCATAATGTTTGAGAAATCAATGAGTAATCATGTTTAATTATCATAATCTCAATATGGACCAAAATAATTGTGATTTTTGCCATAATCTTGAACAGTCAGATCTTGAAGTTGATGTGTTAAAAATGGGCAAGTTTAAGGATCTGAGCGACTTTGAAAAGGGCCAAAGTGTAATGGCTAGATGACTGGGTCAGAGCATCTCCAAAATGGCAGGTATTGTGAGGTGCTCCCAGTATTCAATGGTTAGTACCTACCAAAATGGTCTAAGGAAGGACAAGCAGTGTACTGGCATCAGGGTCATGGGCACCCAAGGTTCACTGATGCATGTGGAGACCGAAGGCTACCCCATCTGTTCCACCAAAAGTGCCTATAATGGGCACATTAGCATCAGAACTAGACCATGGAGCAATGGAAGAAGGTGGCCTGGTCTGATGAATCACATTTTCTTTTACAGCATATGGATGGCTGGGTCCATGTGCATTACTTACCTGGGGAAGAGTATGATACAATTTAGCCTTATATGATGAAGGCAAGCCAGTGGAGGCAGCATGATGATCTGGGCAGTATTCTGCTGGGAAACTTTGGGTCCTGGCATTCATGTGGATGTTACGTTGACAGTTAACAACTATAAAAATTAATTGTTGCAGACCAACTACACCCCTTCATGGCAAAAGTATTCCCTAATGACAGCGGCCTCTTTCAGTAGGATAATGCACCCTGCCATACTCCATTCCTCAAACCATTTCTGAACTCTAAAATTGTTTAGGAATGGTTTTGAGGAACCTGACAAGGAGTTGACTCTGACAAGTTGTGTTGACTTGGTCTCCAAATTCCCCAGAACCCCAGTCTAATCGAGCATCTGTGGGATGTGCTGGACGAACAAGTCTGATCCATGCATGCCCTATCTCGCAACTTTAATAAGTTTAAGGATCTGCTGCTTACATCTTCATGCCAGATACCACAGAATACCATTAGAGGTGTTGTGAAGTGCCACAATGGGTCGGAGCTGTTTTGGCAGCACAAAGGGGACCTACGCAATATTAGGCATGTGATTTTAATGTTATGGTTATCTGGTGTAGTATTCTTTACTATGTTTTTATTAGTGTATAATTACCAGTATCTACGAATTGTTTTCGTAAGCGTAGAATAAACACTTTATATCTACTTAGGGAGTGGGTCCTTGTTCACTGAACTGCCATTTTGCAACACTACAGCAGCCCAGAATGGACAAACCTCTAGGGAGTGCCTTCTGGTTTTACTTTTTTACAAGTGGCAGTGTACATCTGGAAGGAAGCAATGGAAGGAAGAAGAAGAAGGGAAGACAAGGAAGAGGAAAGAACAGGAATCAGTATCTACATTTTTATGTACACATTTTGTACATTTGGAATGAATTCAGACTTTGCTGCAATTCCAAGTGTAATGCACATGAACACAATCGGATAGACGTGTGTGTTTTTGAAAATGTAATGATAGCCAGGCAGTCCGGGATGTAATTGCAGATAAAACAGTATTTTAATAAACACTTCAGCAACGGTACAAAGTCGACAGGCAAAAAGTCGAACGATCAACAAACAGGCTAGAATAGGCAATCCAAAACTCGTAAGTGGGAAAATACCAGAACAGGGGTCAAAACAATCATATAATAAAAGCTCGGCAATAAACTAACTCAAAGGAAGAGAACTAATGCTTCGCGAGGTAAGTGAAGAACTGAGGAGTATAAAAGGGTTAGTGAGGGTGTAAGTGTGATTGGAGTCACCTGCCGCTGTTTAGAAGTCAGGTGACTCCGAGCATGGGAAAATGTCCACCATGTTTTGTGTATGCTGTGAGTCTTGGGGGTTGTAGTCCATTTTGTTGTCAGTGTTCTACTGTATGTGTATGTGAATGTCCATTTAAACGTCCGATTGTGTGTCTGAGTCTGGGGCCGATTCCATGTCGCTGTTGTGAATGGTTGTAGGAGCAGATTCGGGTGTGACAGACAAAGCATTTTTATTTGGTTTGGGCTTTTAAACTGTAATTTGAATATTAGGCTCCATGTAAACCCAGCCATAGTTTGTTGGAGCTGGCTAACAAGCTTGAGAACCCACATTTTGAAAAATGTAGGGTTATATGTATTATTTAGCACAGAAAAAGCAAAGGAGCATGTACTTGGACGTATGCTGCACGCACCGTACATTCTAATACATGCTTGGAAAGAAACGGGTAAGGGAGGGACATTCAGTTGGTCGCAATCAACTGAATCCTACATAGTGACCTCTTGTTCCCAGTGGAGCATGTCCCTGGATCCCCCCAGTTGTGGCAGGTTTTCACTATTCACGCCATGTTCTCACCTTTTTTTTTTTTACCCCTTACCTGTTTGCATCCCTGCGTTCTACTTGTGTGGTGGTTAGCACCGTCGCCTCACAGCAAGAAGGTCCTGGGTTCAATCCCTGGGTCACCCAGGTGCCTTTCTGTGCGGAGTTTGCATGTTTCCCCGGGTGCTCCGGTTTCCTCCCACAGTCCAAAGACATGCATATTAGGTCAACTGGCTACTCTAAATTGCCAATAGGTGTGAATGCGAGCGTGTGTGACTGTTTGTCGTTTTGACCCTGTGGTGGCGTGTGGCCCTGTGGCGGACTGGCGACCTGCCCAGGGTGTACCCCGCCTCTCGCCCAAAGATGCTGGGATTGTCTCCAGCTTCCCCGTGACCCGGATGGATAAAGCGTTATAGATAATGGATGGATGGATGGATGTTCACACGGATACACAACCTATAGGGCTGATGCATATATCTATATACATTTTGGTTTTACAAATTTTTAAAATAAAGTTTGTGATTGTAAATCTATTTAAAATTCTACATTATAAAATGGGTTGTTTTATGGGATTGATTGTCTACTTTGTTTTTATTTATTTTATTAATCCCTCGGGAAGGTTCCTCTGGGAAATTCACCTCTGCATTTAACCCATCCAAGCAGTGAGTGACACATAACCGGAGCAGTGGGCAGCTATGATACAGTGCCCTGGGAGCAGTTGTGGTTAAGTTGCTCAAGGGCACAGATGTTTCTTCACACCCCCCACCACACATTTTTCTTGCCGGTCCAGAGAATCGAACCAGCAACTTTTCGGTCCCACGACCACTTCTCTAACCATTAGGCCATGTCTGCCCCAGCGAATTATTTTACTTGAACTGATTATTTTGTTAGACTTGTAACAAAATCAAGGTACCTGCATTTCTGGTGCATCCTTTCTACTGCAAGTGTTACTTAAAATAAATGTCATGCAGAATATTTTTTTTATTTTGTTATACAGGAGAGTTTTAACAAAGCCATTTCCCTAGTGGGAGCAGAATTCTTAGACCGGTTGTGCTACTATCAAAATGCATGGCTCCCAGCTCGAGTGGTAGTGGAGGCTGCTGTTCAGACAAGGCACCAGGTAAGCAAGATTTGCAATAATTATTTTCAACATATGATTTTTAGTGACTTGTCTTGCAGGTAATGCTTATTTTTAAGAATTGTTCATACTTAGGTAGATGCCACTGGAGAGATAGTTTTGTTGGCTCAAGGTGGCTGCCCTTGGAAAGAACATCTCTTCTCCCTGGAAAAAGAACTGAACCTGGATATAGCAATCAAGTTTGTGCTCTATCCAGACCAAAATGGGCAGTGGAGAGTCCAGTGTGTGCCAACAGGACTCAACACATTCCACAACAGGTGAAGCTCAATTAATTTATGTTGGATTTTGGTATTTGTAGTGTTGAAATACCATTTTTATTAGCCTTTTTTTTTTTTTTTTTTTTTTTTTTTTAGCTTTTCAATAAGTATGATAAATCATTTAAATATATTCAGAACTTTCAGCTGGATATTTGTCCAACAAGTTTAAAGATTTTTTTTAAGCTAGTAATATCTTTATATTACTAAAACTGTATGACCGTACAGTCAGGTCTGCTTGATTGTACAACAGTAATACTGTAATGTTGTGTAGCTCCTTAGTTTGAGATCTCAAGGTGCTTTACATGTAGAAGATTGTATATAATCAGAGTAAGCGATCATCATGGTTGCAAATTCCTTGTGAATGGGGCTGGAGATCCTATAAAGTCCTGAAACAGAATTCCGAAAACAGAACCTTGTGAGACAGCATCTCCATTAGCACTAACCAACTGGTAACTGTCAGTCAAATTTAGCCATTTATTTAGTGGGAAGGAAGAGAAATCTTGAGAGGAACCAGACTTGTACATGTCCTCTTCTGCTGTTAGGCAGTGTACGTATTGTATGCCATCGAGGTGAAATTATCCACTGAAGCAGGTGAATCAGGGATGAAGAGTTTCAGGGATAGAGAGACAAACCCTAACCCTAGGCAAGAAGAGTCAGGACCAGCATCACATTGGGCAGCAGATATACAAATGCAACTTGATGGACAGATAGAATGAAATAATGAAGAAGCTTAGAATTCTTCAGACTAACTTCAAACCATCAGCCAGACTGTTGAAACTAGGACACAGTCAGGTGTTACAAAAGGACAGTGACCACAAAAGCACATCAAAGCTGGTTGTGGAATCTAAAAGCAGGCTAACATTAAGCCTAAAACAAGTCCTGACCCCAACACTATTAAAAAAATATGCTGACTGTGGTTAAAAGTTGGGTTCATGCCAGGAAACACATTTATTTGATCTTGTCCAATTCTGCCAATGGCTGGTTGATGACTACCAAAAGTGTTTGGTGCACATGGTGGCCATGTTTTTCAAGTAACCAGGTCATCATTAAAGATCCCCTGGCAGATTAGCATAGAGATGCAGTATACCAAGATTTAGCTTGATTGGATGTACCATTTATAACAAACAGCTATCTAAACTTAGCTATCTAAACTTAGCCATATGTTTACAAATATTAATCTTATAGAAAATGGCTCTATTCTGCATAGTTTGACACCACAGTTGTGTAGATAGGCCAAAAATCCTGGGACTAATTTGCAAAAATTGGTTTAGAATTTTCAATTCAGACCTGTGGTAATTGAAATATGAGCGAAAAAAGCTTTGCTATTGTATCATCATTAGACCAATCAGGCTCATGTCTCTTGTCTGAGTAGTCAGGGGAGTACTACATGCTGACCAAGTTTCATTTCTGTAGGACCTACAATTTGGTGTGCACAATCAGCTTTACCAGTTTTAGCACTCTATGCTTGGCCCCCAAATAAATATATTCACTAGCAGCAATCTGCAGGGTCCATGCACTCCTCACAAATAGCATCCTCAGTGGCCAGTTCCTGGCAAGATACGTAGAACAATAAACCATAGATTAACATACATATCAAGTTTTGTATTAGTGCACTGCTTGCTATCTGAAATGACCACACCCCAAACTTTGCAGACATCCTCATATACTCATAGTGAATATGTCCTTCAATTTTGGTTCAGATCAATTTTACCAATCAGGAATTGATTGATAAATGTGATATTATTTACAAATGTCAAAATATTTTTGATAATTATTGAAGTTAACATTCTGAGCAGTTTGACACCTCAATTGTAAAGATGCATAAACATAATAAATATTATTGTAATAAAAAATTCCACCCTAGTGTCCAGTTCTTGCCAAGTTACAATAAATAGGCTATAGAAAAACATTTATTTTTTGATGGTAGCTCAATGCTATGTGTAAAATGTATAGAATATATAGCTCAATTGGACTTTTAGTTCCTGAGAAACAGCTATTTGGACACTTCGTCCCTATCATTGTCCATGCCGTCAACTTTGTAGATATCCTCAGAACCTTGTACTAAATATGCTTTAAGTGCCTTTGTAAGCACATTAAATGCTTATGTTCATGACAGCACAATCAGAAAAAGACAGAACAAAGATGGCTTTCATGAAAGGGTGGCAAGAAAAAACCCTTTCTCTCCATAAGAACATGAACTGCAACTTTGCAAAAAACAAAGCATCACAAACACGACATCCCAACTGTTAATTCAGGATGGTGGAAGGCTAAGGATTTAGCTTTATTTTGTAACCACAGGCCCTGAAAAAACTTGTTATTGAGACAATGATGAACTCCACTTTATACCATATTTTAAAAGTGTATATTTTAATATCCTTGTGACAAATGTGAGGCCATCTGTCCAGCAGCTTAAGCTGGACCAAAATTGGGTCATGCAACAGGATAGCGTACCAACCACACCAGCATGTTCACATCTGAATGGGTAAAGAAGAAAAAACTCAAGGTGTTGGAACAGCCAAATTCAGACTTCAACCTTCAATGCTGTGGGGGGATCTTAAGAGAGCTCTGCATAAACAGAACAAACAAGCCCTCAACACCAATGAACTTGGGCAATGTTGTAAAGAAGTGAGTGTCAAAATTTCTCCAAAATAATGTATGATTTAAGTTATTGTTCCTGAAGGTGTTTCGACATGTTCCTGAATAATAGGGTATATTAAAATGTATATTACTATATTAAAATGTAATATGTAACATAGCCCCAATAAAGCTATGTACTGATAGATATTCTCTATTGCCAAAAGACTCTAGATAGACATCTGCCCATTGAAGATCTGATTGTACATTTAATTTTATCACCTTCTGTTATAATAACTTCCACTTTTCTGGGAAAAGTTCCACTAGATTATGGAGCATGGCTATGGAGATTTGTGCCTATTCAGCCACAAGAGCATTAGTCAGGTCAGGAACTGATGTTGAACAACATGGCCTAGCATGTAGTCAGCATCCCTATTCATACCAACTGTTCAGTGGGGTTGAGGTCAGAACGCCACCAGAACAGGTGTCCACATACTTTTGGCCATATAATGTACATAAATTTATAATTTCTGTGTAACTTTTTTTTTTTCATATGGTACTGTCACTATAAAGATGAGATTATGGCATTTGTCCCATTCACCAGTTGTGTATTTATCTACTCATTATACAGGCTGTCACTGCTGGAGGAATGGCGTGGGCTTAGGGACAATGCCTTGTCCCAAATGAGTGGAATCCCCGATTGTGTCTTTGTTCATGCCAGTGGCTTCATTGGGGGAAATAAAACTAAGGAGGGAGTTCTTGAGATGGCTAGAAGAACCTTGCAGGCCTCTTACAGTCCAGGGAAGATTGCAAAGTGTTGCTAATTCACCTTTTGTTTTATTGCTTAATCTCACATAGATTAGTTTAACCAACTTTTTCTTGTAATAATGAGATGAAGAATGAATGTGCATTTTCGTTATTTTTGTTTGTACAAATAAAATCTCATGACTTAATCTCAACATTTAAGGACTTTTGTGACATTTTTTGAAAGCAGTCTACATGACAATATAAAACTTGACAATTAACTTCGACTGGAAGTATGTAACTGAAGTGAGTACTGTAGTGCAACTCCCTAACTAGTTTTCCATTTCATTTAAAAAGTGCACATGTGTGGTAGATGGAATTGATTACATGGCCATTAAATATAGCTTCAAGATAGGTATACCTAATATTTTGACAGCTGAGTATAGTTTCATGTATTTACATTCATGTGAATTTATTGTAGTATTTTCTGCTGTCTATTTTGTAGAAGCAATTGTTATGATTTATATGATCGATGGAAGCTACTCATGCAATGTGCACTAAGGCACCCCTGTGCATTACTAAACTGTGCATTGATGAAAAGCCAGATGGTCTCTCTTCTCTTTTGCCTGGAGGTCACAGCATCCATGATTTCCAAAACAAATTTCAAATTGTGATTCATAAGACCACAAGATAGTTTTCCACTTGGCCTCAGTCCATCTTAAATGAGTTCAGGCCCTGACAATGTGGTGGTGTTTCTGGACCATGTTTATATATGGTTCTTCTTTGCATGGGAGAGTTTTAACTTACAGTTGTGGATGCAGCAACAAACCTTTTTCACAGACAATGGTTTTTGTTTGTGTTTCTTGAGCCCATGCTGTGATTGCCACAACAAAATCATGTCTGTTTTAATGCAGTGCTACCTGAAGGCCTGAAAATACCAGACATCCAATATCAGTTTGACCTTATCACTTGCATATAGAATTTTTTCAGAATGCTCTGAAACTTTTAGTGAAGTACTGTAGATAAATAAATTCTTTTTTAACGTTTTCATTGTTATTATTCTTACGTTTTTGCACGATTTGCCCGTGTTCACATAGTAGTGAACCCCTCCCCATCTTTACTGCTGAGAAACTCTTGCCAATTAACATAATTAGTTGTGAGATGTTTCACCACGTGTTTTTTTTAGTCATTTCCAGTTTTTTGTTGCCCTGTCCCAACTTTTTTTAAACATTTGCTGACATCAAATTCAAAATGAGCATCAATTTTTCATTAAAAAAAAAATAAGCTCGCTCAGTTTCATCATTTGATATGCTGTCTTAGTTCTGTTTTCAATTAAACACGGCATTACATGATTTTCTAATCGTCGCATTCTGTTTCTATTTACATTTTACATAGGATCCCAACTTTTTTAAATGGGGTTTTTCTGTCTTGTCAGAATTAAGTAGGATGAAGTTACTCAGCACCCAGTGTCTAATGTCTTTTATATATTCCTCAATTTTATTACGCTTGTGTCTCTCATCTGGCTTTGCTGAAACACATAATTGCATGTCATCAGCATAACCGTGGAAGCTAATACCATGTTTTGAAATAATTGTACACATAGATACATATGTAGATAAAACAGCAGTGGGCCTGGAACAGAGCCTTGTAGAATACCAAACTTTTGTTTAGTATGCATAGAAAACTCATCATTTGCAGCTACAAACTATCAGTTATATCAGACCTGAGCCAGGTGAGGGCCATTCCCTTAACTCCAATAACATTTTCTAATGTATCTATGGTGCACTAAAGTCAAGTGGCAGGTCATTTACCATTTTAATCAGCCCTTTCTCAGTATTGTGATGAGGTCTAAATCCTGACTGATAGATTTCATGGATGTTATTCCTAAGCAAGTATGAGCATAACTGCTGTGCCACAAAATATTGTAGGATCTTGAAGATAAAATGGAGGTTTGATATTGGCATATTCTTACATTGCTGACAGGGGTCACGGTCAGGTTTTTTTTTTATTTTTATTTTTTTATCAAGGGTTTAATTTCTGCTAGTTTAAAGGATTCATAGCCAGTGCTAAAGGAAGAATTTATTATTTTTAAAAGATTTGCAGTCTTTTCTAAATTGTTCACCAGCACAGAATGCTCTTTTGAATTTTTCAAATTTTCAATATTTAGCCATGGTTATCAGATCTCAACATGTTCTTGTGCTAACCATTTATAAACTCCCGAAGCACAATCCTAATTTCCTATCTTCTCTGAGTTTTTGTCAATTGCACTTGTCAAATATGATAAAGTAAATTTACTAGGTAACTTTAACTTGCATGTAAATGACTGTTCAAATTCCAGCACAAAGGAAATTGTGGATCTTCTAACTAGGTTCGGTAAAGTCCCAACATGTGAAGGATACTTCCCATAACTGTGGAAATACAGTGGACCTAATTTTTACAAAAGGTTTTGATGCTGAGGTTTCTTCTATTTTACAAATTCCAGTTTGTGATTACTTCTGTCTTTTTTTCAGTGTTTCTCTCTGTACTCCAAGTTGGTGTATCACCGCATTGACAACGATGCTAAATCTACACTGGCTAGTCCATCTAATGACTCCTGTAGTGCAAATCTGAATTGTGCATTGGAAATGTTTGAATCTGTCGCGTCTCTTATTACAAGAAAATGCACACAGTCAAAGTCAGTGCCATGGTTTTCAGATGACACCCATGCACTCAAACAGACTTGCAGAAAACTTGAGCACAGATGACATATGACAAAACAGGAGACTCGCCTTGCCTGGGTAGAGAGTTACTGTAACTATAAATTATAAATGTGCTCTCTCAGCTGCTAGGACAGCATATTTCTCTAATTTTAATAACACTAATAGAAATAATACATGGTTTCTGTGTGTTGCCATTATTAAACTCAATCAGAATGCCCCTGCCAGTAGCTCTTTACTTTATGCTACCTAGACGTCTCTATTTGTTTCAGGCTATACCTATTTTTCTCCCTAAATTCTTTTTTTTTTTTACACAAACTTCACACAATAATATGAGACTTTATTTAGGACAATAAATCTTCCCGGCTTTGCAAACAATTTCTACAAAACTATAGGAGCGTAGGCATTCTTGCTCTACCTAGTTTTATATTCTACTACTGGGCATCCCACTTTAGAATTATTCAGTATGGGCTTTAGCATCACATACTAGATCCTTCCTCATCCTGGTTGAACATAGAGGCCAACTCCACTAAACCAGTGTCCCTCACTGTGCAGCCACTCTCCAATCAAACAGTTAGCCACTTCATATACTACAAAAATTTTAGTTGGGACATTACATAGGGTCTGGTATCAGTTTTGGTGCCATTTTGGTCTATACTTGCTTCACTGACTGAAAATCATGTTTTCCCTCCCTCTCTCACTGATGGAGCTTTTAAGAGCTGGGTGAATCAGGTAAAAGCTTTCCAACAGCTTGCAGAAAAGTTCCATTTACCCATGAATCACCGTCTTCAGGATTGCAGCTTTGTAAAACGAAGGTCACCCCAATTCCCTCATATACCTTATAGCACACTATTGGATACTTTCCTCACTTTGGTGCCCTCTTTCAGGAGTATGTTGTCTTCTTTTTTTAAACCACATCTACAACTTGTGCTGTGAGCCACTAGACAATATTAGGGCCCTTAGGGGGACAGAGCTGGGGTAAGAAATCCTAGACTTAGACTGGAGTGAGGCATTGAGAAGGGTACATTCATCCTCTATTGTAGTGTTTGAGTGAGCAGAAATGGTCGAAGCCACAAGTGCAGCGGCGTACACTGGTAAAAGGGAGTGAATAGTCTTACCAGGGGGCGAGTGGGTGGAAAGGCAGATTGAGCAGAGACAGTGGAAGAAGTAGTCACGTGTGAGATCTAGTGGCAGACGCTCGTCGAGGCGCACGCCGAGGGTGCACAAGGCGGGAAGCAGTGAAAACCAGGAAGAGCCAGCTGAGTAAAAAGGCGGAAATGAATCGCGTACACAAAAGATGAAAATAAAACCGAGCGTAGGAACATACGCTTACACAAAGAGTAGTCCAGGAAATCCGACACGGAATAATCCAAAAACGCTTCTGGCAAAGCGGCGATCGCATAAACTGTTACCAAGTTCATGAATCAGCGGCGAGCAGTGCAAGACTTCCGTATTTATCCCCAGTGATCCGGAAGCAAGGCTTTGGCCCCGGATGTGGTTGTGAGCGCGTCCGCTAGTGCTGCTATGGTAACGGAGTGTGTGTCTGCTTGTGTGGTAGTAGTGACAGCGGGAGGCGCGACAGAGTCCCCCCGCGAAGGGCCGGCTTCCGACGGCCCAGCCTCATCAGGCCTGGAGTCGTAGAATTCCTGGATTAGGGTATGATCCAGAATATCCCGGCGAGGGACCTAGGACCGTTCCTCAGCACTGTAACCCTCCCAATCCTTGAGGAACTCGTAGCCTCTGCCACGATGACGGACGTCTAACAGTTTCCTGACCATGTAGACTGGTTCACCGCCAACTTCCTGAAGAGGCGGGGGTTCAGTGGCAGGTGTGGACAATGGAGAGGAAAAGGCCCTACGAAGGAGGGAGACATGGAACACCGGGCTGGTGAGAAGGGTACGAGGGATGGCCAGCTGGTAAGTGACAGGGTTAACTCGACGGACCACCTTGAACGGACCTACATAACGAGAGCCCAGCTTGTGGTTCTCCATAGTCCCAGGGAGACCCTTAGCGGACACATATACTCGGTCCCTGGGGTGGTATACCAAGGCAGTCCTGCGACAACAATCGGCACGACGCTTGGTGGCCATCCTCGAGGCCCTGAAGTTGCGACGGACCCGTCTCCAAATCCTGTGGAGGTGATTGACGGCAGTGTTGACAGAGGGGATGGGACCGGGGATACCGTCGTCGGGGAACCAGGAAGGAGCAACACCGGTGGCGGCCTCAAATGGTGACATGCCGGTGGAAGAGGTGAGTAGCTGGTTGTGAGCCAATTCAGCCAAGAGAAGATGCTTGGACCATGTGGAGGGGTGCGAGGAGCAGTAGCACCAGAGATATTTGACCAGCTCCTGATTGACCCGCTCTGTTTGACCATTAGACTGAAGATGATAACTGGACGTGAGACTAACGTCCACCCCAAGCTGCCTCCAGAATAGTCGCCAGAACCGGGCGATGAACTGGGGTCCTCGGTCCGTTAATATATCCATGGGAGGTCCATAGTACCTGACCACTTCCCTGATGATCCAGTCGGCAGTCTGCTGAGCTGTGGGATACGTTGGGAGGGCAATGAACCGAGCAGTCTTGGTGAAACGATCCACTAGCACCAAGATGATGGTGTGGCCCTGGGATCGGGGAAGACCAGATATGAAATCCAGGGAGATATGAGACCAAGGGCATCGCGAGATAGGGAGAGGGTGAAGGAGACCCTGAGGGCGTCGGTTCTCCGGTTTGTTCGGGGCGCAGACGGGGCAAGCTTGGACATAGCCTTGCACATCTTCTTTGATGGAGGGCCACCAGAAGTGACGTCTTATCAGTTCCAGAGTGCGTAGGTGCCCCGGGTGGCCAGCCAGCCTCTCGTCATGACCCCATCGAAGGGTACGGGGCGGAGAGAGGTAGGTACGAGGGTGGTGTTAGGTGGAGTGTTGTCTGGGGGTGGTTCGGAGTCATTAGATTGACGAATCTCCTCCAGGAGGGGCCATCGGACCAACTATACACTGTCTATCTAAGATGGTAGATGGGGTCGCAAGATTGTCGTCAGGCGAGTGAAGGCGGGAGAGGGCATCGGTTTGACGTTCTTGGATCTTGGCCGGTAAGAAATGGTCAATCTAAATCTGGTGAAGAACAAAGACCACCGTGCTTGGCGAGGGTTGAGGCGTCGGGCTTCGCGGAGGTATTCAAGGTTCTTATGGTCCGTTCAAATGAGAAAAGGGTGGTCCGCCCCTCCAACCAATGTCGCCACTCTTCCAGGGCCAACTTGATGGCTAATAGTTCCTGATCTCCCACGTCGAATCCCTGCTCCGTGGGGCTGAGTTTCCGCGAGAAGTAGGCACAGGGGTGGAGTTTGTTGTCAGTGATCGACGCCTGAGACAGGATGGCTCCCACTCCACTGCAGGAGGCATCCACCTCTACGACAAAGGGCCTTGTGGGGTCAGGATGAGTCAGGATGGGGGCCGTAGTAAAGCGAGTCTTGAGAGCATCGAAAGCCTCCTGGGCATCCTTGGACCAGCGTAGCGTGCCCGGTTTGCCACGGAGCAGGGACGTGAGGCCTCGGGCTATCGAGCTGTAGTTCTTAATGAAGCGTCGATAGAAGTTGGCAAAGCCCAGAAAATGTTGGAGCTGCTTAACAGTTCTGGGAACGGGCCATTAGACGATGGCGGTGGTTTTAATGGGGTCCATGGATATCCCTCGGGGAGTGATGATGAATCCCAGGAAGGTAGTAGCAGTAGTGTGGAATACGCTCTTCTCTAGTTTAACAAATAACTGGTGTTGAAGAAGGCGCTGGAGGACCTGGTGAACATGTTGGCGATGAGTCTTGAGATCGGGGGAGAAGATAAGGATGTCGTCCAGGTAGACTAACACAAAGTGGCCCAAGAATTCCCGCAGGACATCGTTGACCAGGGCTTGGAAGGCGGCCGGGCTGTTACAAAGGCCGAATGGTGATTGTCCATAGTGAAGTGTAGTGGCTCTGTGAGTTCATCTGATCGGCCCTTGCCGAGGGGTCGCCCATCTAGGGCAGCGACGGAGCGGGGCGTCGGGGAGGTGTGGTAGGGGATGTGGAGGCATCTAACCAGGGATCGGTCGATGAGATTGCCCGAGGACCCGGAGTCAACGAGGGCTTTGGACAAGAGGGGGGAATTGGGGTTGGAAGACCATGTGAGTGAGATGGGTACCTCACACCGGTCTGCAGGGCCGTGGGGAGCTACAATGCCTATCAGTGCTGACCCCTAGTCTGATAGGCATTGGAATTTCCCATCTTGGGATTCCTTGGTCGTACAGGGCACGCTTGTATGAGGTGGCCATGCTGTCCGCAGTATAAACATAGGCGCTCCTGAAAATGTCGGGACCGCTCTTCTCTGGAAATCCGAGAACGGCCTATTTGCATGGGTTCTGAGTTGCCCTCGGATCCGCTTGTAGCTCCTTGGAGTGGCAGTTCCGCAAGGAATGGCACGTGGAAAAGGTTTTGAGATCCCTTGCGTTCTTGTCTCCTCTCACGCCGCCGATCATCGATATCTTGTGCCAACCGGATGAGCTTGTCGAGATCCGTGCCCCAGTCACAGTGTACTAGTTCGTCCTTGATACCCTCCTGGAGGCCGTTGTAGAACGCTGGGACCAGGGAGATGTCCGTCCACCGGCTCTGGATCGCCAGGGTTCGGAATTCGATGGCATAGTCACAGACAGCCCAGGTTCCCTGAGAGAGCTGGAGGAGGCGACGGGCGGCCACCTTTTCGGGTGAGCTCTGGCCAAAGACCTTGCGGATTGCGGCGAGGAACTCTACACTGGTGTCGAGGTCAGGGTCTTGTCGGTCCAGCATGGCGGTGGCCCAATCCATTGCTCGGTCTCCCAGCCGGGTTATAATGTAAGCCACCTTGGATTCCTCATCGGGGAACTGAGGGGCTTGGAGGCGCAGGACCAAGGTGCACTGAGTGACGAATCCCTGAACGGCCTCCGGATCACCCGTGAAGATGGGCGGGAGAGCGAGTGCCGTCACACAGGGACGAGGGGCGGTATCCGCAGGACTGCTGAGTTGACGTAATATCGTGGTCTGTGTTGTCGGAGTGGGAGTCCGGAGTCTCTGAACTTCCTTGGCTTGCTGGGTGTAGTGATCCCCTAATCCTTGTAACATAGTCTGCTGTTGTTGGACCGTGTTCATTAATTGTCCCATCAGGGTCTTAAGCTCCTGAATATCTGCTGCGGATTTTGATGGCTGATTCATGCTGTAGCGTTTGAGTGAGCAGAAATGGTCGAAGCCACAAGTGCAGCGGCGTACACTGGTAAAAGGGAGTGAATAGTCTTACCAGGGGGCGAGTGTGTGGAAAGGCAGCTGAGCAGAGACAGTGGAAGAAGTTGTCACGTGTGAGATCTAGTGGCAGACGTTCGCCGCAGCGCACGCCGAGGGTGCGCGAGGCGGGAAGCAGTGAAAACCAGGAAGAGCCAGCCGGAGTACAAAGGCGGAATTGAATCGCGTACACAAAAGACGAAAATAAAACCGAGCGTAGGAACATACGCTTACACAACGAGTAGTCCGGGAAATCCGACCCGGAATAATCCAAAAATGCTTCTGGCAAAGCGCGGCGATTGCATAAACTGTTACCAAGTTCATGAATCAGCGGCGAGCAGTGCGAGACTTCCGTATCCCCAGTGATCCGGAAGCAAGGCTTTAGCCCCGGATGTGGTTGCGAGCGCGTCCGCTAGCGCTGCTATGGTAACGGCTAGGGTGTGTCTGCTCGTGTGGTAGTAGTGACAGCGGGAGGCGCTACATCTATCTGTGCAAGGCATGGATCCAGTTTAAAATTATACATCAGGTTTACTACACAAAGGCACATTTATCTAAGTCATGCAAAGACATTGATCCTACATGTGACAGATGCCACCAGGCACCAGCCACCCATACCCATATGTTCTGGTCCTGCCCTGCTCTCAACATGAAGAATTTTGAATTTTTGAACATTGAATTTTCATTTCAATCGCCAAAATATTTAACAGACCAGTAGACAGGGATGCTCTGATTTCTCTGTTTGGAGTCCACAGATTCAGGGTCTCACTGCCTTGGAGTCTGATTTCACATTGTCTGTCACCTTGTTCGCTAGACACTTTATTCTATTAAGATGGAAAGCAAAACCACAACCATGCACAATGAATGGACAAAGCAGGTGTTATATCAGGTTAATTGGAAAAATTATGACACATACTAAAAGGTTCCACAAGGAAATTTTTTACCTGTCCACCTGTACAGCCCTGGCCAAAAGTTTTGAGAATGACACACATTAATTTTCACATAGTCTGCTGCCTCAGTTTTTATGATTGCAATTTGCATATACTCCAGAATGTTATAAAGCGTGATCAGATGAATTGCAATTAATCGCAAAGTCCCTCTTTGCCATGAAAATGAACTTAATCACCAAAAAAACATTTCCACTGCATTTCAGCCCTGCCACAAAAGGACCCGCTGACATCATTTCTGTGATTCTCTCAGTAACACAGGTGAGAATGTTGTTGAAGACAAGGCTGGAGATCACTCAGTCATGCTGATTGAGTTGGAATCGCAGACTGGATCCTTTAAAAGGAGGGTGGTGAAAAAGGTTGATGTGTATGGATATTGCTGCTAGAAGATTGCACCTTAAATCAACTATTTATCGGATCATCGAGAACTTCAAGGAGAGAGGTTAAATTGTTGTGAGGAAGGCTTCAGGGCACCCAAGAAAGTCTAGCAAGCACTAGGACCGTCTCCTAAAGTTGATTCAGCTGCAGGATCGGGGCACCACTGGTGCAGAGCTTGCTTAGGAATGGCAGCAGGCATGTGCATCTGCATGCGCAGTGAGGCGAAGACTTTTGGAGGATGGCCCGGTGTCAAGAAGGGCAGCAAAAAAGCCACTTCTCTCCAAGAAAAACATCACAGACAGAAAGATATTCTACAAAAAAGGTATTGGACTGCTGAGGACTGTAGTAAAGTCTTTTTCTCTGACAAATCCCCCTTCCCATTGTTTATGGGCATCCGGAAAAATTACTGTCCGGATCACTACCTAATCAGTTTTGTCATAAATCAGCACTACCTAATCAGTCCTATGTGATGCCAACAGTAAAGCATCCTAAGACCATTCATGTTTGGGGTTGCTTCTCAGCCAAGGGAGTGGGTTCACTAACAATTTTATGGTCAATCCTCATGAGGCGGGTGGACAAACAAAATCCCACAAATTCTGACAAACTCCAAGCATTGATTATGCAAGAATGGGCTGCCATCAGTCAGGATTTGGCCCAGAAGTTGATTGACAGAATGCCAGTGCGAATTGCAGAGGTCTTGAAAAAGAAGTGTCAACACTGCAAATATTTACTCTCTGCATAAGCCTTTGACCCTCATGAAATGCTTGTAATTATACTTCAGTATACCATAGAAACATCTGACAAAAAGAATTAAAAACACTGTGAGAGCAGCAAACTTTGTGAGAACCAATACCTGTGTGATTCTTAAAACTTTTGGCTAGGGCTGTACATACATGTCAGGTGTTCAGCTCTTAGAAGACTCTTTTCTTTTCTCTTTCTCTCTCTTTTTTGCCATTATATATGGTTAAAATGTTTGTCATTGCACTTGGTATTTTGTTTTTTTGAGATGTTTGGGGTGTTTATACTGCTATACTGTTCACACTACATAACCTTGAGACTCCTCATCACTAGTCATACAGTTGTGTAGTGTGAACAGAGCAGCGACAAGGGGTCATCAAGTACACGATCTTTCAGCACAACTGATCTTTCTGGTCTACAAAACAACTCTGTCATGAAAAGTGACATGAAAATTAACAACAGAACTAACGCAACCTTTGCACAAAATTGTAGTTCAACAAAAACAATGCCATGACCTGTTGATGCAATGATTATTCCCGAAAAACTGCACAAAAAGAAAAAAAATGAATATGGTTAAAGGAATGGGTTAGCTGAATGGTATTGAGAAATTGAAATATCTTGAGGGCATGACTGGCCTGTTAGGGCGGGACGGTATCCATCCCACTCGGCAAGGTGCTGCTCTCATTTCTTGTAGCATAGCCCATAGTCTCATGACAGGCCTAGTTAATCTGTGACAATCCAGAGCC